>JAOWAN010000005.1:2660776-2671381 GCA_028566635.1 Lobelia cardinalis | reverse complement strand
TAAATTTTTAAGGATAGAATGGGAATTAACTAAAATAAAAGCAAAAACCACAAAACCATAAAAATCATACAAAAAAATCAAACCTAACAAAAAACCAATCATCCAAACACATCCTTAGAGTGTGTTCTCCTGTTTAGATTTATACGGTTTCAGAATAAAATATTTGGATTTCTTGTTCTCTACCTTGGTTTTTTTATAATTTTTTCTTACACACCTGCTATTTTATCATTACTCCTATATTTTAATAATTATTTATTCAATTTATAAAAAAATTAACTCAATTTTATAAAGAAAAAAAAACATTTTCCTGTGTGGCCCCACAAATCAGGTGGACAACCCCCTCTCCTCTACCTTATGCTATCACGTGTCTCATCTTTTAATTTATGTTTCTTTTCAAGAAAATTTGCAGCTAGTAAACTTGTCTTCTACTGGTACATTTCTTCTAATGGAGTTTGATATTGGAAGAAAATCGGTCAAACTATTTCACTCGTCGGGAATAGAGACGATTAAAAGGGCGGTAATCGAAACGCAAAGGAACGAAGCTTATCTCTTATCTCCTATCTCCAATGTTTCCGTTGAGCATGGCGTGCCGCCGGTGGCGGAGCCGAAAAGTTTTCGCAAAATTATACGGGATTTGTGGAAAGCGCTCCCGAAATTTTTTTGTATCAAATAATGAAACGAACGGATTAAATTCACAAAAAATCATTTAAAAAAACAAAATTGTCAAAATATCATCGCAAAAACACAATTGCCTAATCACAAACAAATTTCATAAATTAGGGCACAAAATACCCAATTCATAAAAATCAATATTTAAGATACAAATATTATTCTAAATTGAAGCTAGCACTTAAAAATCACAAACTAAGGGTGCATTTGGATGGATAATTTTTTTATTTGGTTTTTGAATTTTTGTAATGATTAAAGTAAAAAGTAAGAAAGATAGATATAAATGAGTTCCTTTTTTGTGTAATGGATTTCACTCGAAATGAGTTTTTCCTTATGTGAAATGGATAATCGATCGTGTTGAAGCCGAATTTATGTGCAATATTTGAAGAACGATATGTATAAGATTGCATCCTGACGATCGTCTTCTCCTTGAACATACGTGAATCTAGTCTTCCATTTTCTATTAAAGTAGCAAACAAGCAGGGAGCAATTTTTTTTCATGACACAAATTGGAGCATTTTGATGTTAATGGAGATAGGGGTGGGGAGGAGAGTAGATGTGGGCAATCCGCAATTGCCTTTAATAGGCATTCTTCGGAACATAGCAGAAGAGGAAGAAAGTAGGGGATAGATAGGGACTTAGGGTCGATCAGACTAGCGCAGCCATAGGGAGGTTGCCATATCAAGTCAGGGGCAATAGGGGTAATTGGGCGGACAAAATAAGGATAGTTTGGGGCTTTTCTGTCGATTATGAACAGTGACAAAAATTCATAACTTTTTCAAAAATTAAAAATTTTCAAAATCGCCAAAAAAAATTCATTCATCAAAATAAACCATTAGAAATTTGTTCTCTTTAAACTCGTACATAAGTACACAACTCTACTTTTTTTTTCTTTTTCTTTTTCTTTCTCCTTCACTTAAGTGTGAGGAAATCAAACTTAAAATCTAACATTTTTATAAAATAATTAAATAATTATTTGATCACTAATTTTTTATTAAATAATTAATTTGATCATTGGTGAATTTTCTGTTTTATTTGGTCAATAATATTCATTTTCGCAATTTATTTAGCCATTTTAGGCTTTTAAAATTTAAATAAATTAATAAATAACATAACATTCATCTTTTACCCACATAATTTATAACTAAAGTTAATGTTTCTTATTGCTATATTTAGAAGGGCCAAGAGAGAAAAAAAATTAAAATTAAAGATTGAAACATTAGCTACTCAAACAATAAACTCGTTTTGCCCTTGAATATGCATTGCATGCTAAGAAAATCGAACCAAGTAGAATGAGACTATCACTTGGCGGTTGAAGAAATTTTGGATGCAAAATCAAAGGAATTATTAAACTGCTAATGTAGTTCGACTTCAACCACCAAGTGATAGTCTCGTACTCATGTATCCGTGTTTCGTATTTTTTAGGTTTCGCTGATGAGTTCAATATATCTCAATATGGTAATATCGCTCATATCATCCATATCAGTTATATATTCAATATCACACTCTAATATCATTTAATATCACATATAAATATCAAACACTTTTTATTTACTACTCATATACTTATACATTTTCGATCACAAATTAATTCAAACATTTCACATCACACATTCTCTCCTCTTTCCTCAATTTTCTTCTCACGTCCAAACCTTTCACATCACATTAAATCTTTCACATTATGAGGGCATTATAGTCTTTTACTTCATAAACTCATATTACTCATCTCATTTTATATTCATATTGTGAACAATATCATATCACCTCATATTATCTTATATAAAATTCGTGATCGGATCTTTTCCAGCGTATTCATAGGGCAAAATGAGCTTACAGTTTGGAAGAAAAAAAATTAGCTAATGTTTTATTTCTATCTTTAAATTAAAAAAAAAAAATTTCTCTTTTGGCCCCTCTAAGTAAAGTCCCTCTAAGTAAAGCAATAAGAAATAAATACTATAACTTTAGTTATAAATAATAGGGGTAAAAGAGGTTGTTATTTATTTAAATTTTAAAAGCCTAAAATGACTAAATAAATTATGAAAACAAAAACTATTGACCAAACAAAACAAAAATAAAATCATCTACAACAAAACGAATTGTTTAACAAAAGTTTAGAGAATAAATAATTATGTAATCCTTAGTAAAATTCACTTTACGATTGAGCTACGCCTCATTCAATTACTCCACTTTAAGAAATTAATGCTTAAATCATGAATCTGATTTTTTTGATATTTGATATTTGAAGTTACATCATTTTCTTTCTATCTCTCTCCTACCTTTTCACTTTACATATCATAGATCCCACCATTTTCTTCTATCTCTCTTACTTTTTCACTTTACATATCAAATATTAAAATTAAATATCGCACGATATCGTATTCCTGATCAGAGCACAAGTGATAAATATTAGTTTCCTTTTTCCGAAAAATATCTTCCATATTGAAAATTTGATATTTCATCACATATTGCAGGAAAAAATATAAAATTTTATATTTTACTTTACACTCTTTTTTTCTTTCTTCCCCTCCCCTTCTTCTCTTCTCTTTTTATTCTTTTCTCTCTTATCCTTTTCTTTGGGACTTTTGGACTATCGATGGTTCATCTTAGCCGATCCCAACTAGTTTGGGATAAAGGCTTAGTTGTTGTTGTTGTTGTTGTTGTTGTTGTTGTATTGCAGGAAAAAAAAAAGTAATTTAGAACATTTTATAAAAGTTTAAAATGAAATATGAAATTTTTATAAAATATGAAAAAGTATAGAATTAAAAAGTTTAACTTTTAAATATATTTATCTAAAATGAAGGTATAGTAGTTGGGTTCTTGTTTGTTATTTCTAATTTTTCATTCCCATTTAAAGGGTTACGTAATTATTTAAAAAAAATAAAAAATCTATCACTACAGTTGATCAAATTATCCTTTCTTTTTTAAATTGACATACGAGCCACATTTTTAAAGAAATTTTGATGGAAGTAATTTATTTTATTAATTTTGTGTGTAATTCAAATATAATCCTTCTAGTGAAGTGGAGGAAGTACATGATAGGTGGTAGATTGTGTCCTATTAATATTTATGTTGTTGCTTGAAATTATATACAGACAGATTCTCATGTAAGAATTGTGAGTGGAAAAAAAATACTAACGGTACGTTTGGGCGTGAAGTTTTTAAATATATTTTGTTTTTGTTTGTGTTTTGTGTTTGTTTTGTGTTGGTTTTGATTTTATAAGAGTTTTATAATTTTGCGCTTTAAATTTAAAAAAATTACATGATAGTGATGGAGAGAAAAAGAGTGTGTGTGTGATAGTTGTGATTTGATGTGATGTTTGATAGGATATAAAAGTGATATAGGGGTATGTAAAATTAATAGGTAGAAAGAGAAAACTTGTGTTTAAAAAACTTTTATATTTTTGTTTTATTTTTAAAACAATATTTAAAAAACTCCAAGGTGAACATACCTAAATCCCTTTACAAAAAGCAAAAACTCTTTTTAATTATTTGTACTGTACAAAATTTTATTACACGGTGCTCCACTTGCCTATATAAAGCCAGTCACCACACCCTTCCAAGGCCCTAAAGAATTCGCTTTACGATCGTGATTAGGGCCTCTGCTCGGCGTCGCGGTGTTCGCGCTTCTTTTCCGATCGCATCAAACCCTAACCCTAGATCTCGACCATGTCTTCCAAGCAAGGTACCCCCAGTACCCTTTCATGTTTTCCCCTCTTAATTTTCTTTATTTATACCATTCAATTTGTATTTATTTACCGGTATTTTGGGCAGGTGGAAAAGCAAAGCCTTTGAAGCAACCAAAGGCTGATAAGAAGGAGTACGACGAGGTAAGTTCTCTACCTTTTTCTTTTTTTATCCCTCTAGCCGTAATTGCGCAATTCGTTGATGATTATTGTTTTTCTTTTTGTGGATGGGGAGCGAGATGGGGGTTAGCTATCTTTGTTGATTATTGATACTACTAGATATTGGTAACGTCCCAAATATCCGCGGTGTTGGTGAATTGTGTTGGATTATACTGCGTTTCTTTTCATGTTCCTGATTTTTGAATGATGAGATGAGGGAATAAAATAGAAAAAGTAACTAATGATGATTGGACTAGAAATTCTTATATTACTATAATTCAATGTTGCTGTATTCTCTTGAGCATCAACAGTTGAAGATTCATATAAACCTATGCGAGTAAGCATTTTCTTTGTTGATGTGGTTAGCCCATATCTTATTCAGGCTATTCATAGGACTGATAGGAGGGCATTCTGTTTTACAGCTGCTGGAAATATTTTGATCTGTACGGTGAATTGAATCATACTGGTTAATTGTCTTACTTTATTGCTCAATGACTACCTGTGTGTGTGTGTGTGTGTTTTCCATCATTTAATGGTTTTGCAACTTTTGACCTTGTGTATATTTTTCTTGCTTCTACAGTAAGAATTGGCCATGTTTTGTTTGTACTCATGACTTTTCTAGCTTACTAAATTTGAGCTTATTACTGCAGAAACTTTTTTTTTTTTTTCAATGTAATCATCAAAACATATTACAATCCTGAAGACTACTTGGAGACTGGCATAACCCAAAAAGATGTTTCCTTTAATATGTTTTCGTTGCTTATGCTTACTAAGCTTAGCTGCATACTCTGTCACTCTAGTTTGTATCCTCTAATGTTGCTGCATGATGCACTCCTTTGTGTAGTTCCGCCTGTATCATAACTCTTAGTCTGAGATGGTATTATTTGTTGAAGAAGCAGTGGGATGGTGTCATTTGCTACTAGAGTTTGTAGTCCTTAAGTTGCATGATGAGCTGCTTTGGCTAGAGTTCCATATGGATTTTGAGAAGTTTACTTAAGTTTGTTTATTTACATTCATAAGTATGGGATATGATTTGGCATAGTAATGCATTTCCATTTGCAGACGGATTTGGCTAACCTTCAGAAGAAGAAGGATGAGGAAAAGGTGGGGTTTCAATCCATTATTTAGTGTACTGTTTTTCACAACTATATTAGTATATTGCATGCTAAATATTTGCATAATTGATCTGAAGGCTCTTAAGGAGCTTAGAGCCAAAGCTCAAAAGGGAGCACTTGGAGGTGCTGGGCTCAAGAAAAGTGGGAAGAAATGAGAGCTTAGAGTTTGTGACCATTATGGATGATATATTACTGGACATGGTTGCTCAAGTGTGTGACATTACTACTAAATCTTTTATTAGTCTTCTATGAAGAACTAAATTAATCGTTTGATAGATAATTTCTTGTAGAGAAAGATGGTTGTCCCCTTTGTTTTATGGATGGGATCTTGATGTTTACTTATTATATATTCTTATTGTTCATTTGAGATAATCATCCAACATATTCACGAATCATGGCTGCACATGGTGATTCTTTGATGTTTAGGATTTAGGTAAATTAGTTCAAATAATGGGCATGAGAAACCGAATGTAAGCGAAGTAAGCTATGAAAGTTCTGAATCAGGAAGCTCCTCTCACCACCCTTCTCCAATGGAGTCGTTTGGGGGTCAACCCTTGTTAAAGACATGTAATACATATAAGTTGTTTTATGCTACCGACATCATATACATAACGAATGTACAAAAGGATTGTTGGCCAGTTTTAATTTTTGCACTTTTTTCTAATTGATGATAGATCATGCAAATTTTGGTTAAATTGGAAAAACTCAACAAAGTTTTGCGTTTTGATGTACTCCGTGAATGTTATATCTATAATTTAAAAGGCTCATGATGTGTCATATTATGAGCCCTTTGATAAAATTAATCTCAACCTTTAATTCTTCTTTTCATTCACTCAGCCTCCTCATTTTCTAATTTTTAAATTTTTTTTCACATTCGCCCCAAATTTTAATTTTTTAAATAATTTCAATATTTCTCTTAATTCTTTTCACATTTTTCCAAATATTTATTTCATACATTTAATTTAAGAAATTATATCCCACGTGTTCACAGTATACCTAGTTATTTTATAATTATAGTAGTTGGGTAATAGTAATTATTATTAAGGAGCATTCAGCACTATCAGGTCACCAACAATCCGAAAAATATCAGTGCGCATCTTAGGCCAAAATCGACTTATTGCTTGCTCAAATACTTGAACATCAAATTTCTCGCCCATCACCATTCTGGAGTAATAATCCGTACTTGCATCAATTTGCAAATGTAACCCTTACCTGGCAGCAAATGGAAAGAAAAAAAGAAAGAAAACGAGGATATTGAGATAAAGAAAAATGGATGAACCACTTGGTTTGCAATTGCAAGGATGAAAATAGTGTTGAGATGCAAAAAAATAAATATATACTTAAAACTTGTTAACAACAGACTTGTTACAACTGCAAACCAACTCGTCAAAGAAAGTACATTGAAAATTTTAACCTGAGCTCACAAAAACCATCTACACAGTTTGCACTTCATAGCACAACAGCAAACATTGTTACGATATAGCCACATCTGGTCCTACAAGTGGTGCTCAGGAACCTTATAAAATGTAGACAACTGCAGATGAATCGTGATGAGTCTGATAAACTTTGCCTATACTACGATCACTTACTCTTCAGGTTCTTCTTCTTCTTCTTCATAATCTTCCTGTTCTTCCTCTTCAGGGTCCGTCTCTTCCACTTCATCTGGCATAGGCGGATCAGATGGCAATGGTGGGGGTAATGGAGTTTTCATAGGACTGAATTGAGGAAGGATTTCTGGCCTCCTTCCTGCATTGGGTCTCTCCCACTCCTGCAGAGCAAGAAATATATATTACGAGGACCAAAGTTTGCAGTGATCGACTCGTACCAAAAATTAACAACAACTCTCTGTAGCAAGTGGGAGCCTTTATTATTGTTTCAGTACCACATAGTCATGTGAGCACTATGCTATACGTTTATCAAATATTTTTCCGCCTGAGCCGTAAGACCTAAATCATGTTTGTTGTCCCCGTGAAATAATGAACAACACACCATCAATGTTGGTAAGCAACATAACACGCAGAAGAAATGACACTAGAACGTCTCAACCTATCCACAAATATTCAAGCAGAAAGTTAAAAAGAGAAAGGGGTAAAGGTAAAGCATCTACAATCATAAGATTCAACCAAGTTTGCTACTGAAACTGGGTATCAAGAACAAAGTATGTGCTCCAACCCAAATGATGAAAAAATTTACGGAAAAAAAAAGGGAAAAAAAAAGAGGTTCGACACTATCAGTAATTAGCTCTCTCACAGATCACTAAATCTAATCATGCAAGGAATTACGCTCATACAAACTTATAATGAGGTTGCTGCAAACGGACTCAAATACCCAGACTGCTACCTATACAACTACAAATGGTTGAGGGTCACAGATATGTTTCATTTACAATGCACGACTGCTACATGTAGCTTGCACAGATCACTAAATCTGTATCATGTAAGGAATTACGCTTCTACAAACATCCAGTGAGGACTCAAATACCCAGACAGCATACGTATACAGCTACAAAGATGCTCCAGGGCCACAAAAATATTGATGAGGCCCCTAGTTTGAATTGTAATTATGAAATATTAAATTAAACTTCCATTATTGAAGCAAAACTGGTAATGAAGAACACAACAATTTAACAACAATAATGAAACTAAAAGAATAATAATAAAAAGCGTTAGGCTGCAACACGGTTCGATTCGAAATCTGAGAGATGTTTCACAAAAGTAGTAAAATAAGAGCACCGACAACAACACCACTAGTAGTTGGTTCAATTCGAAACCTCAGAGAAGTTTCACAAAATTTTAGCAACTTCAAGTCCCTTCTTTCACTTGAAACGTGTCATCCTTCTACCATTCCTTGAAGCAAAATCTCCATTCAACTGCAATCAAAAAGCTAATCCATTGGGCCTTTCTTGAGTCATTGTAGAAAGCATGTAGGTCTTTAACAACTTCAATTTAGAAAAGCTCCTTTCTAACTGAATAATGTGCATATGTTCATGCATCCTCTCTTTGTTTCAGGAAGAAATATGAACATCGGCTCCTAATTCCAATTTTTATTGTACTAAAGCCTGATGACTCTTATCTCGTAGTGCTTTTGACTTAATTCCAATTTGTTGAGTAGTAGAATCCAACTCGCGATGATAATTAACAGGCAATCCGTAAAATCCACGTTCGCAACACTCCAATGAAATATGTTAGGACTTAAAACACAGGGAAAGCTGTTTGATTAACTTGAACGCTTAATCTCGAGAGTTTACATGAGTCTTTCCTAAAGGATATTAGTTAAAAAAAAAAAAAAAAAACTAATGGTTTACTGTTTTTTCACATACAAAGCATAAAGACAGACCGAGCTTAAACTAATTGTATAGTCGTTGTCGTGTTTAAAACTACTAGAATAGAGGGTAAATCCTAATACAGAAAATGGAAAAGTAACTAATCAAAACTACTAATTCTACCAGGAGCATAACAACAATGAATACTACTAATTCTATTATAAACCTAAGTACCTAACTTAATTGATTTCAAAACCGTTAACAGTACTATGAGATGGTAAATTAAAATTCGTTCCGGTAAAGATACCTCTTCCTTTCGCACAAGGATTATCAAATTGAAAAAACCAAAAAAAAAAAAAATTGCTGTTTGGGAGACAGAGTTAATCCAAGCAAATCACTGGTGAAATTTTGGTTCATAAAGGAAACCTGTGACTGCTTTGCTGTTTGTTCGTAGACAGAAACGGTGAATGTCAAGGTCCTAGTGGCAAGAAGACCTAAATACATGGCACTGTACTCAATTTCTGGATTATGGCTACACCCCGGGCTGTCCCTGAGGATGTACACCTGCACAGGGCTCCCAAAGTTTTGAGGACCCAATTTTTTTAGCCCAACTTGTATGTACTAGGCCCATTTCAGCATTTTGTTTTAGCCCATCATGCAATAGCAAACAATACAGATTACCTTCATCCATATTCCAGTTGAGTTGCACGCTAAGTCGTTCTGCTGCCTTTGCTCGTCTCTCTCTTTCCCAGAAATTTGCTCCCGGCGATTCCTCTTCCTAAAAATAGACCCCGTGATCATGACAATAATATTCTTTTTTCATGACTATTTATTGGGCCTTAATCTCATATCTCAATTTCTCCACATTTCAAATTTCTCCAATCCCATCCCTCTAACTTTCAACAATCCGATTGCAATCCGCCACTCCTGGACACTTCCGAACCCTCCTAAGGCTGCAGGCGGCTATTGATAGTCACTCCCCAACCTAGTGCAACGAGGCGAAGCCGATCAAATATTAAGCAACAAAAGCAATTTTTTTAATGTTTTTCTTTGTTCGAAATTCCCTAATTATGTTCTACTATCTGAATATGCTTTTGGGGGTAATTGTACTGCTACTAATTTTACCAATTGTTTGTGTAATTGTGTTCAAAGGATATTTAAATATGTGGGTATGTCAGATCATTGCCTTCAAATGTTTTGTTTTCCTATTGTTTTGTGAAATTTTTGACTCGTTGTTAAAAAAAATTGAACTTTGATATGAATTTCGTTTCAAACTTTCATTTCCAGTTAATCATTTTTTTTTTTTTTTGGTTTTTTCAAGTTGATAATCCTTGGGTGAAAGTAGGGGGTATATTACTAAAAGTACAATTAATTTACCATCTCATAGTAGTATTAACCGTAGTAGAATCAACTAAGTTTGTACTTAGATTTCTAATAGAATTAGTAGTATTCATTTCTTGTTATGCTCTTCGTAGAACTAGTAATTTTGATTAGTTACTTTTTCCAGTTTCCAGCAAGTATTAGGATTTACCCTCTATTCTAGTTGTTTTAGACATGTCAACGACTGTAAAATTAGTTCAAGCTCGGTCTGTCTTTATGCTTTGCATGTGAAAAAACCATAGTAGTCAATAGCGGCCCGTAGCGGCGCTATCCCGGGATAGCGGAGCGGATTTGGGGTCGGCCGCTACGCATCTTCAATAGCGGGATGGATCTCCGT
>JAOWAN010000005.1:2627665-2654983 GCA_028566635.1 Lobelia cardinalis | reverse complement strand
TTTACCGGTTGGATCAACCGTAGAACAATAATTCCATCCCGGATCTCTGGATGAACTTGAAGCCATAATTACTCACTCACCAACAACAAAACGAGAGAATAACAGCAGCAAACTGACAGTCTGACAGCCAAAAAAAATTGCAAGAAATAAAACGAAAACTCAGAATGGTTGGTTTATATTAACAAAATTTATTAATGGTAGCAGGAATGCAGGATAAGAGCAGCAGATGAAGAAGACGAACATCAGAATAGAAGAAGAAGAAGAAGAAGAACAGCAGAGTAGAAGAAGAAGAAGAAGAAAAAGAAGATCAGAAGAGAAATAGAAGAAGAAAAAGAAGAGAAGTAGAAGACCAGCAGAATAGAAGAAGAAGAAGAAAAAGAAGACCAGAAGAAGAAGAAGAACAGAAGAAAAGAAGAAGAAGAAGAAGAAGAAGTGCAGAAGAAGAAGAGAAAGAAGACCAGAAGAAGAGAAAAAGAAGAAGAAGAAGATCAGAAGAGAAGTAGTTGAAGAAGAAGAAGACCAGAAGAGAAGAAACGAAAAAAAGAAAAAGAAAAACATACCCGGTAGTATTTGCTGTCGCCGGCGGTGATGGAGGGTCGCCGGAGGTCGCTGGATGGTCGCCGGAGGGTGGGCTGGTGGCGGAAAGGAGGAGCGACCGGTGGAGGCTTGGTCCGCTTGGAGTCTCTTTCTTTCCCTTCTCTGATTTTCTCTTTCTGTCCAGACGAAGAGCCGATCGTCAAATTTCCTTCCTTTATTAAACCCTAAAGAAAGCCAAAACTACGTAGTTTTAGCCCCAATGGACCAACAAGGTCGCCTGGAGCCTAAGGCGCAGATTATCAAGGCGAGCGCCTTGCCTTAAGTCGCGCCTTTACCTCGCCTCTTGAACGTCGCCCCGCCTTGACCTGCTAAGGCACAAAATCAGCGCCCCCTGCCCCTGCCCCTGCCCCTGCGTGCGCCTTTAATAACAATGGGAGCGAATATACCAACGCTCATTATAAATTTTTTCTTACCCAAAATATATATGACTTAATTTAATTTTAAGTTAAGTTACTTATAAATAGTCTAATGCATATTTTTTGCTCGACCTAGGAAACACATTGAACACATATGACTTCTTTGAGTTCATTGAGTTCATTGAACACATATAAGGATTCTTACCACCATGTAAGGATCCTTTGTATCTTAGATAGTTTTGAGATACTTTTTAATAAAAGTAATGGTATCCAAGTATGTTGTCTGATTATTTGTGATCTCTTAATCAAATAAGACAATCAATATTAAAGCATACTTGATACCATATTATTCAAAGAAGACAATCAATAATAAAGCAAACTTCATAAGCATAATTAATAAAAAATCAACAATATACCTTCGATTTCATTTTTTTGCTATAGATTTTGCAAGATTCCCATGTCAACTCATTAACACATAAGTGGAGGATCGCAATTTCCTATACTTAACCTTCTCGTCACTCACTCTCGTAGCAAAAATAAAATACTAGTTAAAAGCAGTTAATAAAATTATTTTGAGAAAGGAAAATTAGGAAACAATATTACATATATGCATTTTAAATGTTAAGAGTTCTATTAGCATCCAATTCAACCCACTTCTTGGAGGAACATGTATTTGTAGCAATAAGTTTTATTTCTTTGTTTTCAATCTCGTATATAAATCCAAAGTTAGCTGTTCCATGAGTAGCGTCTATTTCGACTTTTACATACTCAAAAAGCAAAAAATTATATTAATTCCGCTTTAATGATTTCTTAATGAAGTTATTAAAGTTGACTTTCTTACTATATCTTTTTGCTTTTTCATCATCTCATCTCATGGATTAATCAACTTTGAATTTATATTCAAGGATGAAAAAAAGAAATAGAACTTGTTATGGCTATAGATATGCACGTTCGGGAAGTGAGTTGAATTGGATCATAATGAAATTCCAACCTTAAAAAAGACGTTTATACAATATTGTTTCCTAATTTGTCTTTCTTATAATAAATTTATTAGTTTTATTTTATTATTTTTTGCTATAGATAGTTATGAAGAGGTTAAGTAGAGGAAATTTATGTATGAGTTAATGAGAGGACATGTAATCTTTTCAAAATGCACGTCAATAAATTGAAATGATGTTACGGATTCAAGCTTGAATCATAAATTTGGATTAATTATCAAAACAGGGTAAGAAAATAAGAATAAGGAAGAGAGAGAAGCAAAAAGCAATTCGGGAGGCATGAATGAATTTTTGATTGCTTCTTCCCCAATTTCTCGTTGCTTCTCTCTCCCCCTCTCTCCCCATCTCTTCCTTATTCTTAATTCTTAATTTCTTAGTGTTGATAATTGATTACGATTGCGATTCAAGCTTGAATGCGTTACATTCGGTATTTGATTTTTTACTAATTATGATCCTATCAAGTTTACTTTTATATTGATATATTGTTTTCTTGATTAACAATTCTAAAATATTCCTACAACATTGGACACATGTAAATTTATTCAAACACATCTCAAAACTATCATATATGTAAATGATCCAAAATGGTGGTAGAATATCTTATGGGGTTTGACAACAATGACATGACCCCCGTATGTTCAATGTTAACTCAAAAAGTCGTATCGTGTTATTAATCTTTTAAAAAGCATTTTTTGGGTGAGGCAAAATATATGTCAATTGAGCTTTAGAATATTTTTAAGTGGCTAAACTTAAATTATATTCTCTTATATTTTGATTAATTAAATAGAATTTTTGTAGGTTAATGTTGGCGGAAACATAATCTCACAAAATTTAATCGAAAGGATCGTAATATTTTAAAATTAAGCCTCCAACAAGCAACAAATAAATTGTAAAACGTGTTGATACATTTGCTCCTCATGGGATGGTGTTGCCGGAGGCAAAGTTAACAAGTAATCAATTATGATTATAATATAATATATTAGTTTGTATGTAATTATAGATTTAGCATTGATGCATTTAAACTTTTAAATTATTCGTTCGAGGAATGGCGAATTTGAGATTGAGATACCACTTTTTTTGAAAGTCATTATCCATATGAACTATGTTTGAACACAAAACTTCCATTAAACTCTTATCCAAAATTGTTGCCGAAGAGATGTAAAAGAAAGTTAAAACCAATATATTCAAGAGGTGTAAAAGGGATCAAGAGCATCAAAAAAGTAAAAAAAAAAAAAAAAAACTTGAGAACACCATGCTAAAAAACAAAAATGCTAAATAGATGGATTTTCCTACTAAATATAATGTTTTTTACGGTTAAAAAACAGTTGTAGCAATTTCAAGAGACACTCAAAGTTGTCTCTAATATTGAATAGTATACTGATTGAAGAGTTATTATTGGAAACATATTTTGCCGAAAATTTTACATTTATTTTGTTTATAAAAAAACGGACTAGCCTTTATGAAATAGGAGGATGTCATCCTTTTGCGTGTGCTGCTGCACAGGTATTTATTGTGTTGTTCATGTTTCCATTGGCACTTTTTGTGGCCGAACATTTAAGAGCTGCACATAAGTTGCTTGAATTACTTGCTGTTCAGATTCCTGCGTGCAAGAACAAGAAATGGGCTTACAAAGAAGAATTGGAGGAGCGCCTTACATCTCTTGTTGTATCATTATTTGGTAAGAAGGCCCGTAACAGTCTTTATAGAGATTCGAAATGTTTTATTTCCTTAATTTTTCTGTATTACTTTTCGTAGTGAGACAATATTACACGTAGAGAAAGGTCTTTGAAGCAGAAGCAAAAATTTGGATACTTCGAGTAACTTGATATTCTTTTATGCTATTTCAAATGAGTATATGTTGCCTTGTTTGCTGCTCACACTTCTAAGAGATTAGCTGCTTGTTTTGGATTATCTTTTAATTGTTTGAGTGAGTTTACTTTTAAGACAGCCGCATGTTATTTGTTTCTGGGTCTACTTTTATAAAGGATGATAATCTCCAGTTGTTCATTTTTCCATTGAAATTGTTAAACTCAAATTGTTGTTTTCTGGTCATAAATTTTTGGTTTATGGTAAGAGAAGTACATTAAGGAAAAAAAAAAGTATACACTCACAACTCAAGTAATGATGAATTGAATCGCAACTTCCAAACTTACTATTCGACCCATAATGTCAAAAATTTCTTCTTGACACTGGTAGATCTCAAGTAATTTTGTTGGGTAAATATCAGGCAATCATTATGTTTGGTTGTGGTATCACCTTACTGTATTTCAGTAACCAGCTCATTTAGCTGATATGCATGTACTAATCTAACTCTATTTTGTGAAACAGGTGGAATCGTAAGAGTTTCAAGAAGGGAAAGATTGTTGAGTAGATTCGTGGAAATGAGTAGCAAAAGATAGACTTGCTAATGGAACTCTATGTGAGGTTTTGTTTCTGTTCCTCTTCTATTGCTAGGGACTATTTTCGTTAAAGAACACCACCTTGGCACATCCAGTGCCATTATCAAAGTGAATATTCAAAGAGTGAAAGCAGAGACCTGACGGCTGAATGATCTTGAACTTGATGACATATATATTTCAAATTTGGATATCCTTTTTCAATCACAGCTGCATTTTATTGAAATGTAGACCTCATTTTGGTCATCGTTGATATTGCAAATGGATGAAGACAGATTATAATAGAGTGCTAGAATCTCTGAATTCTATTCTCTTCAGGTTTAATATTTATGTGGTTTTCTTTAATAATAACTACAATGCTTCATGCTTAAAATTATTGGCAGAACATTCTGGAGCCTCCAACGTTGGAGACGCACAAAAAATCAAGTTGATGTCTTTGGGTCATGATGGAGCATCTTACATGTTTATTGTTTCATGATATGTATTCATCCATGAGAAATCTAAGAAGTCAGTCTGATGTGATTAGACTGTAGAGGATTGTATCCATTGCTGATGGTACTTGCAGCTCGGATAGTTTCTTTTCTGGTGATGTTATACTTTTGTTTCTTGGTGTTGTAGGCTTGTAGTCTTTGAATATGCTGATGGTACACATAGTGCAATGTAGATTTGGTATATATAGGAAAATGATCATACAAACAGGCAAATATCGTACAAACGTGCGAATCAGTTGTATCTTCGTTAATTTTGTTGTATCTTAGTTTTTTTTTGCTGTATATTATTAAGATCATGTTGTATTTTATTATATTTTTGTTGTATCTTCGTATGTTAGTTATTTTATACGATACAACAAAAAAAATAATTAAGATACAATGAAAATATTCTAAGATATAACTAGTTTGTACGATATTGGTGTGTTTGGATGAGTAGTTTTTTGATTGGATTTTTGAGTTTTTGTAATGATTATAGTAAAAAGTAAGAGAGATAGATAGAAAATTTATGAGACCAATGAGAGAGAAAAATCAAAAAATAAAAAATTTGGGTAAAAAATATTCAAGTGAACACACCCATACATTTTTTGCAATGGTATACATCCAAATAGATTTGTTATATTTTTTGCAATGGTACACATTCAAATAGATTTGGTTAATTTTTGGCAATGGTACACATAATGCTAGAATGATTTTGACGTATACCTCCAATTTTTGGACCAAATTTGATTTGATTTGATTTTTTTTGACGCCAAAACTTATAATGATTTTATTCCTCCATATCAACATTCATTACATTTCGAATAAAAATAGGCACACTATTTAGCCAAATATTACATCTAGGGTAAGAACTTGCCGTCCTAGCAATCGTATGAGCAACATAGTTTGTTGAACGTTTCACAAACTTCGAAGAGATATCAGCTCCAAATGGAGAATCATCTTTGTGTACATTTTCTATTTTTTACAATCCCACCATCTTTAATAATTCCTGAAGCCATAGTAATAGGCTCCTCTGACAGAATCAGGAGATTCATTAAGTTCCTGCATTCCTTTGCAAATCGGCAAGTTATAAAAATATGATTTGTTGTTTCATCATTTGAGTTACAAACTCGACAGATTTCACACACATTAATCCTCCTTTGTCTCAACACATCCCATGCTGGTAGCATTTTTTTACAAATTTTCCATAGAAAAAAACGTACCTTTGGTAGTACCCACAGCTTCCATAGTTTTCTCCACCATTCTTATAAGTTCATGGATGTACTAACCGGTTGGGTAAACATGTTGTTTGCCAATTTGACGGTGTATTTTCCTTTTCGATCAGGCACCAATAAAGCTGACCATCTACTTGTGATTCCCCCAATGGTATAGCAAGAATAGTCTCTGCATCTTCTGAACTGAATGCTGTACGAATTATCTGGTCATTCCAAACACGAATTCCAGGAGCTTTGAAACCGTTTGCCCTATTAAGTTAGGATTTATACACGACATCGGATGCGTTTTGCCAATACACGGAAACCAAGCATCTTCAAATATTTTAATCCTCGTACCATCTCCTTTCTTCTGGCGTATACCTGGTTTCAGCAACTCCTTGGCTGTCATCAATCCTCCCCAAACACAACTCTGCTCACCCTTCGGTTTCGCCTCCAGAAACTCAGAATGTTGACGATAGCGAGCCTTCAACATTTTGGCTAGTATCGAATTTGGTTGTTTAATCAATCTCCAAACTTGTTTCCCTAGCATTGTTTCATTGAAATCTTTAATTCTTCGAAAATCAAGGCTTCCCCAGTGTTTTGGCGCATACAACCGTTCCCGGCGCACACAACCGTTCCCATGACCCCCAATAAATTTTTTTTATCATTCTCCTTGTCACCCCAAAGATACCCATTCATCATCTTTTCCATCTCATCACAAATATTATTTGTAAGTAAGAACATAGTGCAAGCAGGCCGATAATCAACATGGATAAAGTTGTCCAACAAGGGCATTTCTTGGTGAAGACACGGGCTTGTCAATATCACAAAACTGATCGAATTGTATGAGTTGCTTTGCAGGTCTATAAGGGTGCATGATTTGCCTGAGATTACGGACTCTTTTCATACAAGCATTTGGTTGACGGTGAGAATGTTAAAAAGACTTTTCACACAGCTTGAGGGTAGTATTCAACTTTATAAATGTGAATTTGGCTATGGGTCCATTAAAACTTTATGATCACAACTCTTGTATTTGAATTTCGTGTGTACACCATCTATGTAAAAAGAGCTACAAGAGTGTCACATAATTTAGTTCTTTTTCATATTATGAATAGGTTGACAACTTAATAGCTACCAGATGTAAGAGGATGCAATTAACGCATGATAGAGAGAGAATATATATGTATTTTAGAAAGTGCAACATATGTAATTAATATTTACATCGAGATCAAATTTATATATTTTATGTTTGATCTTTGTACTTTTGCTATGAGTGTTAATACGTCACTTTGGGCCTTTTTTTTTTTTTTTTTGATCCCAAGGAAGCATGGAAGGAGATCGAACCTGAGACCTTACATATTATAAAGTTCAATTCTACTACTGAGCCAATCATTGGTTCCCTCGTCACCTTGGGCCTTGGGGGTATAGTTGTATTCGAGTCAAAGTTATGAATTTTGTGATTATCATTCAAGTAACATATCAATCATCTGGCTTAAATAGGATAAATCTTCGAGGGTTTTGACTCATATGGGAGCAATAACTTTCAAATTTATGATCTGAGCAATTGAATATGCAATTATATCATTATCATAGATTAATAAATTAATTTAAAAAATAAATTAAATTGAATATTTGAATAATAACGAGTACGTGTGAGGTCCAACTTTATTCAAATTATCAAATTAATTGTGAAACTTATCGCATAAACTCGAGCTTGACTTGATAATTAGTATCGATATCAGACTCTTCCCAATTCGATTTGGATACATAACAAAGTTCGGCACTTTGAGTTGTTTACGGTTAAAGTTAGGACCAAGAATTAGGGGGGGGGGAACGTTGAAATTGGACCAAATTATAGGGGGTGTGTTTGTTAAGTTATGACTTCCCCCAACCTTTTGCCGTTAAACCAAAGTCATTGGATTCCTACACGTGGCACTAAAAATGCAGACACCCTCCCCCATACGACGAATTTTGAACTAAGTGAAGGCAAGCACGACGGCCACCAAACAATGGTCAAAATACAAAAAACGCATCACGTCAACATGCCTCTCATCCACATCACAGAACTGCTGAGGATTTAAAATGTACCATCATATAAAAGGAATTTAAGATAATAAAACGACGTAGTCCCTACCATGTGATTACACCTTCATAATTCAAATACACGAGTGGTCCCCACTAACCGTCTACCCTTTCCTTATGACCAACATCTACCACGGGCTTGCTTCTCGCCGCTCTCTCACTCGTGCCAACCTCTCCTTCCCCCCCTCTCGCACGTGCCTCAAATTTCAAATCAAAAAATATGCACTAACCCCTCCCCATTTCTTCAATTAATCGCCGTACGGTCACTAATCGTCTCGTCGCTCAGTTTTCTTTCTTTTCACTGTTACTGAGCAAAGACCTAAAAGACGATCAATCCCAACCGTTGAAGTACGTAGCTTCTGTTGGGCGGTGGCTTCTTTGGTTCGAATTCAGTGCGAAATTTGATTTCAAACAATCTGATTTAGGGCTGAATCAGGGAGGAGATGAATGCGGTGGGAAGACAGGGGCAGAGATCCGGTGCATCGGGTGCGCATCATCAGCGCCAGTACTCCGACAACTACTTAGAGTCATCGTCCAACGGCCGATGGCTACAATCAGCTGGTCTTCAGCACCTACAGTCTTCTTCCAACACTTCTGCTCCACAGGTTTTTAAACTGGCGTTTTTAATTTGTATTGTGCCTAATGCGTAATGTAGATCTGATGTTTTTAGAGTATTGCATTTTTGGTTTATGATTGGGTAATTTGGTAATTTTTCGCAGGAATTTGGTTACTATGGTGGTGGGGGAGGTCAAGGTTCTAGAATGTACAGGAATTCTCAAAGGAATTTTGGTGGAGGAAGTGACTTGTTTGTTGAGCCGTTGACGCCGCCAGAGAACTCACGGCAACGGAAAAATGGTGAAGAGCAAGTCTCTCCTAGTGAATTCAGTCCTGGACTGTTAGATCTGCATTCCTTCGACACCGAGCTTATTCCCGAGGTCCTTTTCCTGCATAACGAATTCACACTATTATTATGTTATATATATTTTTTCAATTTGGCTTATCGATTCTAGTTATACACTGTTAAACTTATAGATGCATGAGCATAAGTGCACTTTACGAACTATAATGCTATTCAACATCTATAATTCAGAGGTTACCAGCGTTGCTTCTTATTCCTCATGTTGACTAATATTGTACTTTTACTGGCAGATACCTGTCCCCAGTATGTATGATGCTCCAATGTATCCTGCTGCGAGAGGTAGAAGCTTTGATGATTCCGACGCATATCTTGGAAATAACAAACAGACTAGCAGAGCTCGTGCTTTGCCAGATAACAGCCTTCTAAAAAGTTTTGCTCCTGAGAAGGAGAAGGCTAGCAATGTTGCAAAGATCAAAGTGGTGGTATGTTTCTTCTACTCGACTGTTTTGTCTGGAACGATCGAATCTTAAAAGGCTTTCTGTACATTGTATTCTGTCCTTGTATGATGGCATGCAATTATCCATGGTTTAAAATTGACGAGTCTAATCCACTATAACTCCTTGGTTGTTCTCTTGTACACACCTATTGTTCTAGAATGTGCTAATCATGGTTTGGTTACAGGTGCGTAAGAGACCACTTAATAAAAAGGAGTTGGCTAAGAATGAGGAAGACATCGTAACTATAGAGAACCGGGCCAATTTCCTTACAGTTCATGAGACTAAGCTCAAGGTTTGTATCAGCATGATGAATGCAACTAATCCTGTCATTTGATCTATACATATGAAATTATGGTTAATGCCCATTTCCTTTTGCTGTACGGATCGATACCATTTTATAGTTTAGGACATGCATGAACTCTTGGCTCTCCTAGTCTCCTGGGTATTTGTTGTTTGCCTTTTAATGTTTAGTAGACTGCCATAGTTGCCTGAAGCTAGAAACAAATTCACTTTGAAGTTTGAACTACATTGCATCACCATGATGACTATGGTCGCTTCTGGGCGCTTGAATTCGTATATACGATCTTAAAAGTAGCAGTACGATTGATTCTCAGAATGTAAAATCAAAGTCACCTCCCCCATTATCTTGCATTGAACATTGATTGTGCCATTAGTGATATGGTCATGTGCGAAGTGGCATGAACCATGGCTTGCTCAGAGACTATTCTTCTTCCTCCTCTTCTTCTTCTTCTCTCTCCCCACGCGCTCTCCCCCAAAACTATGAAACTCTAATCTAAATTCAAAATGCATACACCCTAATTGCATACAGTCATGTGAAGTGTGTTTTAATAGTTAGGCACAACCCGGAATTTTACTATCCATATGCGGAATAAGATGGCCCGGAGCATTGTTCCATGCAGTTTACTCCGACAATAGAGCATCTAATATCTAGAAGGAGGGTGTTGCATTTGCTAGTTCGATCAATATATTTCCTTGTACAATAACAACCTCATAACGTTATGTTACCTGGACTCGGTTACAAAGATCCAACGCGGGTGTGAATCTGGATATCAGATCCTCCCCATTTTTAAAATTTAACTTCAAATGTAGTGTAAAACAGTCACACATCCACTCACACAACACACACACACACAGCCCCCGTGTAGTGTCGTGTCGGACACTAGTACTTTGGCATAAGTGAAGGGTCGAGCACCATGCTCATAGCTATACTAGGCTCCAGATGGGTAGAGTAGCTTTTGAACATAATAATCACCAAATCCTGTCTTTACTTGCATGAAGAAAGCTCTAAATCCCGGAAATTTGCAGGTTGACCTTACAGAATATGAGGAGAAGCATGAATTTGTTTTTGATGCAGTGCTGAATGAGGAGGTTTCAAATGACGAGGTAGGCAGTGATATAAACGAAAAGAGTTATTTGTCTTTCATGATGGTAACAGCTAAATCTGTGTTAAACTGGCTTGTTTAATTTCGTTCCGTAGGTTTATCGTGAAACCGTGGAGCCTATTGTTCCAATAATCTTTCAACGCACTAAAGCAACCTGCTTTGCATATGGACAAACAGGTACCTTCAAATTTCCATCGACCTTCGTTCCTATGTTTAAGTACTCTTTGGATTCAAACCTGTTCCTGGAGCACTTGAATTGTATTTTCAATTCTCAGTGTTATTGACTTACTGGTTTTCTATTACAAATTTAGATTTATATGCTACTCCCTGCATTCCAGGCAAAGAGTCCAATATTCCATTTTTGGATGTTCCATGTTAAGATTCTACTTTCTAAAATTAAGCCAATTTTTAAATTGAATTTCCACGTTTACCCTTCCCCACGTACTAAACATGTGGCACTGTCATCGTTTGCCGGCATTTACACACAGCTGACGGACCTTGATGCAATCACTTCCGACAGCCGAGATGCTGGCAATTACCTTCGGCTGCCCGATAAGTTCCAATTCAAGTTTCAAGGGAATATGTGAATTAGAAAAAGAAAAACATGTAAATTCATAAAATAAATTAATCAAACAGCGATTAATATAACACAATATAGGGATTCCTTGATTTTCCCATCTCTTTTCTCTCGTAGTCCGCCTCTCACCGGGAACCGTCTCTGTCGCCGGCGGAAAGCGGAAGGAGTACCATAATTAGAAATAAGTCACTGGAACCTTGATGGGTTATGATCAAGAGCTTCTGCTGAATAAGTGATTGCACAGAATCAATACCGATCAACTGTGTAAATGCTTGTTGTTCATGGTTGAAAGCTGCAAGCGAGTGAGATTAAAAGCCAAGACAGTGATATTCGGTTTAAAATACATTGAATAACAGAGATTTGTTCATCGATCTTGTTTAATAGGGTTTCCAGGGGTAATTTGCAGTTCTTCTTGTGGAGAGTGAAGTGATCGTAGCGAGAAAAAGTGAGATGTTAACTTGGGGAAGCAAAGAGACATCAAATAGAGGGGGAATGGGGAATGACGAAGGAGGTGGGTGGGATGATTGTCTTGTGTGCACTGTTTAGTTTAGGGCATTTATGGATTCTCAACCATATTCTTAAATTGTTTGACTTCTCAAATTGGACTCTTTGCTCGGAATGGAGGGAGTATTTATGAAACTTAACAAGAGTACTAAATGAAGTCTCCAGCTTTTGTTTTTCTTATGGCTTCACTTTTTAGGTTGAAAATTTAGTTTGCGTGCTTTCATTTTGCTCTGTGAACTCCAAAGTTTGTCAGAGTTCCACGTCAATGTATTTCCCAAATGTTTGTATGGGCTTGGTTTCAGGAGCTTGGAGGAAAAATGGTTTATTTGCTTTTATTCAATTGGATTGACAAACTTGATTATTGTCAAGCCTTGTTATTACAGCATCATTTATTCAATTGTCTTCAACATGTAGGAGTGCTAGAACTTAGATTTGTTGCCACTTTGTTGTGCAGGAAGTGGAAAAACTTTTACAATGAAACCATTACCCCTTAAAGCGTCTAGGGATATCTTGAGGCTGATGCACCATACCTACCGAAATCAAGGTTTTCATTTGTTTTTCAGCTTCTTTGAGATATACGGAGGAAAACTTTATGATCTCCTTAATGATCGGAAGTAAGTTTTCTATAACCATGCCATCCTGAATTCAAACATAGTTGTAGTAGCTTTAGGTTTTCAAGAATCTGCAAATGCTGCCTGTGCAGAAAACTTTGTATGAGAGAGGATGGCAAACAGCAAGTTTGCATTGTGGGTTTGCAAGAATATAAAGTCTCAGACGTGGAGACAATTAAGGAGCTCATTGAGAGAGGAAATGCTACGAGAAGTACTGGAACAACAGGTGCAAATGAAGAATCCTCTCGATCCCATGCCATACTTCAACTTGTTGTCAAGAGATCGGCTGATGGCAGTGAATCCAAGCCTCCTCGGGTTGTTGGCAAGCTCTCCTTCATAGATCTTGCTGGGAGCGAACGTGGAGCAGATACAACTGACAATGATAAACAGACAAGGTATATGCCCTCTCATTCGTTCTTCTTTCCAACAGTACATTGTTCATGGTCCTTAATCTTTATGATAGGTTTTCTCAAAGTCAGAATCATTTGGTTTCAAATGTTGTTTGCTAATAGGTTATCTTAAAGGCAGATCATAAAAATTAGTCTGCATAGAGTACATGTTGCAAGCACTCCATTGTGCTAGAACCCGACTACCAGAGGATAATATATGTTGCCATTATCTTCACTCTATATCTAATGCCTTGTGGACTACGATTATGAATACACGAAGCTAATATATCTCATCTGGTACAGGTGATTTTATGCATCTTAGAGGAGATGTGCAGAAGCGTATATCCTCATTTGGAATAAAATGAGTGTTGAAGTCGAAGATATCACATTATCATGCCTTTTTTTAATAATATAAATCTGAGTAGTCACTTAGCTATTAGTCTTATCTTGAGTGCCAAGTATCGGCTTGCCTTCTCTCCCTAATCATGAATTTTTCCAATTTGATTTTGCTAGGGTGTGCTCCTGCACACTTTTGTTCATTTGGTGGGCTTACCCTGCACTTCCTATGGCTTTGAAAACACCCCTTGATGGTTTTTCAATATTTCTAATTAAGGATTTCTAAACATTAAATGCAGAATGGAAGGTGCTGAGATCAACAAGAGCTTGCTTGCTTTGAAGGAATGTATAAGAGCACTCGACAATGACCAGGGGCATATTCCTTTTAGAGGCAGTAAATTAACTGAAGTCTTGAGGGATTCATTTGTTGGAGACTCTCGGACTGTTATGATTTCCTGCATTTCGCCAAATGCTGGATCATGTGAACATACCCTTAATACCTTGCGATATGCGGACAGGTAGTCATTTTCTTTTGATGGTGAAAACTATCTTTTAGATTTCTTTTCCAGCTCATATTTCTTATGTAATATATATGCTCCATAACAGGGTGAAGAGCCTTTCGAAAGGAAGCAAGAAGGACATATTATCTTCAACCATAAACCTGAAAGAATCAACAGCAGTGCCCTTACCTTCTGTTGCACCACCCACATCAGCCTTTGAAGATGACATAGGTGATTCATGGCCTGAGCAAGCGGATGGAGATGATTATGATGCGTCAGAAGAGTTCTATGAGCCAGAGAAGCCAACATGGAAGAAGAATGGGAAAGTCGAGACTTACGGCTTTTCAGTTTCAGAAGACAAAACTAGGAGAACCAATGGCCAAACAAAATGGAAGGAGCCACCCAAGTCTGATTTTAGAAACTTGCAGTCGGACGATGATCTGAATGCCCTCTTAAAGGTAGGAATTATAGATGCACTGTATGTATTTCTTTACTCCATGAACTCGTATTGACTTGCCTCTATGGCTTGTCTTGTTATCTTAGGAAGAGGAGGATCTCGTAGATGCTCATCGAAAACAAGTGGAGGATACCATGGATATTGTTAGGGAGGTATGACTGATTTGTTGTGGGAGCGATTGCATGATAAAATTTAGTTGTATGCTAGTTATTTATTTATTTATTTATTGAAATGAAGCAGCATTGTAGAAGGAGTTCCTGTATGCTAATGAAATTTCAACATGTTTCTTTCATACTTGCAGGAGATGAACCTGCTGGTTGAGGCAGATCAACCTGGAAATCAGCTGGATGATTACGTCTCTAGATTGAACACAATCCTATCTCAGAAGGCTGCAGGCATCCTACACTTGCAGAACCGTTTAGCTCATTTTCAAAGGCGACTAAAGGAGCATAATGTTCTGGTGTCTTCCTCTGGAAACTAAATTTGTGCGAATAGGAATGTGATGTGTTGGCTTTGCTTGGAGAGTATTACTTCAGTAATCAGTGCATTGATTGGGTTTGACGAATGCAGCCATATAATTTCACCTAAAGCATGTAAAGCTTCCTGCTCTCAACTTCTGAAGTCGCAATACTTTGGAGAGGATGGTTGCCGGTCATCCTGAAGGTTTCTACAGTATTTTCTGCTGTGTTTCTGGGATTATTACAGTGACTTTGCGGCCGAGGCCTTGTCCCATAACTTAATATAGTCATCTTGCCATTGATAATTTTTTTTTTTGGCCGAATTATGTAAACATGTTGATCGACTTGTCCTTGGCATGGATTTGTAAAGCTTTCCAGCTTTTTGTAATCTTGCTATAAAATGAATTTTACATTCCGTGTAACTAGTTAGTTCTCAAGTTCCTTCATATGATAACTTATTTGTCATAAGTACCAACTGTTCTAAGAACACGCTGGCTGTTTATCTTCATTTTTCTCAGTCTATCTCTAACAAGGTATTGCCCGCCCATATGTAATGTAGATGCACAAGGTACGCTTAAGGGAGGTTTCGAGTTTGAGTCTCACTCTGTAAAAAATCTCCGTTGGGAGATTCACTTGCTAATGTTAGGTGCGCGATTCGGATCAGACTGAATTAGTAAGAAAGTAGTTGTTGATACCAGTGAGCAACTCAAAAAAAAAAAAAAAAAAACTTCTGGTTTAATACAAGCTAATGAATAAAAAATGACCAGAATTGAGTAAAAGGGAGGGATTATTCAAAAGAAAGTGATCCTCCGATGGAAAGGGTAGAGTGGTTGGAAACTTGGAATTACTCAAAAAATGTTTGCAAGCCCACATTACATCCCCAGTTTCCGACAATGTTGTGAGGCGTAATGCTCTTATTCTAAGATCTTTGCCTTTATGTATTCATATACGGAGTGTAGTAGTACCAAAAAAAAGGAAAAAATTGGACGAACCCCGTGTGTTTTTCGGATTTTAGGGATGAACCCCACGTATTTTTTTTTTATGAGGGATAGCCTCATAGCGTTAGCTCAATTGGCCTTCATCCAAATTTTTTAACAAAAACCTGTAAATTGACCAAAATACCCACGTTTAAAAAAGAGCAGTAACAAAATAATTGCTCTTAACATTCAAGATACAGTCATCTTCTCCGAATAACTCCCTCCCTCCTCACTTTCTAGGGTTCATCCTTTCCCCTTTTCCACTACTTTCTTTTCTCTATTAGATCCATGTTTATCCTTTCCCCCACTTTCAGCCACGATAACCAATCCCTTCCCAAATCCCTAATTTTAGTGCTATTCTCCATTTCAATTTCAGTCTAGGTTATAGGTCCTCTCCTCACAGCCCCCAACAAAACCACAATCAAAGGATAAGAAGAAGGCAAACCTTAGAATCCGTGTGAGCATCGCTCCAGTCGGACTTTGAAACGACGCCGAGCAGCTTGGAGTGTTTGGAGCCCATCTCGGTGAAGAAGATGTTCGGACAAGTATCGAATTCGGAGGCGGAAGAGATGGAATCGGAAGGGGATTTGAATATTAGGTCATCGGAATGGGCGAAAGGGATGCGGAGGGACTTGGCGGAGCCAATTAGGGAAGCTTGGAGGGAAGGGGAGTTGTTGGAGTGGATTATACATATGCCGCCGAGAGCGGCCATGGATGACTCGGTGACGGTATCCATCGGGGAGGCTACGCATGGGATGGAGAGGCTTATGTTGCGGGAGAGCTTGGATTAGGATTGGGGTTTACGTGCCAGCCCGTGGAGAAGATGATGCAGACAAGGTGGGGGTTGCGGGTAGGATCGGAGGTGGGTATTGGGTTGTGAAAGTTTTGTCCTTTTTCAGGCTAAGACTTCGTTTATACAATTGCTTGTGTATTTGTAAATGTTAGTTCTAGCCATTCTTTAGGATCACCCCGGTCTTAAATTGGGTCTTTTCGTCTGTCTTCTTGGTGCAAAATTGATGCCTTTTTATTGATTTCTATAGAAATTTCCACTGGAAAGTTTGTGGGTACTGTAGAAAATGTCATGTTGAAGGTCAATTGGTTATCGTTTGAAGCCTGCACAATTTGCTCTCAATTTAACATTTGGGTACTGGGTTGAGACTGGGGATGATCACGGAGGAGTGGTGGAGACATTTGGGGAGTTAGGGTTGAATGTGGGGAGATTAGCAGCTAGGATTGAGAAATGGATGGAGTATTTTTGTCTTTAGCTTATGAAGAGGGTAAAATAGTCTTTCTATTAATTTATATTTTACATTGCACAACCTTTGTTTCATTCCGACCTTTTTTTATGTACGGAGGCCAAGTAAGCTAACGCCAAGGAGGCTATCGCTCAAAAAAAAAAAAAAAAAAATACTTGGGCTTATTCCTAAAATCCGAAAAGTAAAAGGGGGTTCGTCCAATTTTTCCAAAAAAAAAAAAAAAAAAATCCTCCAGTGCGGTCGGGAGTGAAAAACCGCATTTGTCGCTACACCTCAATCCAATGGCTGCTGTTATCACACATTCACAGTTATACCTCGAGATGGTGAGATTAATGAGAAGAATAGAGGGTATTCTTGGAATTTGCGAGCAAAGTTTGTTACAAAACCGTAGTCGACTTCTTTCCCGCCCTTTCTCCACCCTCTCTGCAAGCGTACTTCGCATTTCACCAAAACAATCTCCACACACACACACAATACGCAGAGGAGAGAGAGAGCGAGAGAGAGAGAGAGAGAGACGTCTGGAACTGTTAGGGATGGATTTCAACAAGAAGATAAGTTTACTGGTGTTCCTGCTCTGTGTTTTGATCTCTTTGAAGAACCAGAAGGGCTCGCAAATTGTGAGCGGATCTTCTTCAACCGGTGGTGGCGATTCCTCTTTGCCGACTTTCACAGCTCGCTCTCCAACTTGGTTCTTCTCTCGCAAATTGGTGCAGGACAAGGTCGAACAACAACGCTCTCAAACTTCTCAACCGCTCGAATACGATTTCTACCGGGAATCCTGCCCTCAAGCTCCAGAGATTATCCGTTCGTCGATTCGACACCTTTACGATCAACAGTCTGATGTTGCACCCGCCCTGTTGAGATTAGTTTTCCATGATTGTTTCGTTGGGGTAACTCTCTGTTGTTCATTACGATGATGCGCTCTTGTTTTGGACAGGATCACTAGATCTGTTCGATTTCTATTTTTGATCTTCTTGTTGCTTGTCAATTAATGAGATGTTAGATACGGTTCAGAATGGATTAACTGAGGTTGCAATATTGATATATTTTGTGATTTTTAGAATATGTCTTCTCTATTGTTGTGAATTTGGGGGTTTAGTCTAATTAATGAGTATCTTCTAGACATTGTTGCAAGTTAATTGATGCGAGGTTTCAGATGGTTCGTTTTTGATCTATATAGTGAAATATACTTGTTGTCTTCTCGATTGTTGGTGAATTTTGGGTTCACTTTGATGAATGTTGCTGCAGGGGTGTGATGCCTCAGTTCTTCTGGATCCTGCGGAAGGAATTGAGAGCGAGAAAGACACTATTCCCAATCAGTCCTTAAAGGGTTTTGATTTGATTGATATCGTCAAGTCTGAACTAGAACAAGTGTGTCCTGGAATCGTTTCTTGTGCTGATATTCTTGTTTTAGCTGCTAGAGAAAGTGTAATTCTGGTAATTCCTCGATTGCAACACAGTCACAAACTCCAATCTGCTCTCGTTCTTTCCTCATAAAATTTTGTGTTTCATCAAGAGATTTTATCTTTGAATTCCAGGCCGGTGGACCATTTTACCCTCTATACACTGGTAGGAGAGACAGTAATCTCTCATTTGCATACGAAGCAACTGAGCAACTCCCGAGTCCCCAAGACGATCTGCCCAAAGCTATTGCCACGTTTGCATCAAGGGGCTTCGATGAAAGAGAGACTGTCACTCTGCTAGGTACGAACTTTTCGTTAATCCCTGTAATCCGTTTCTCCATTGCTTCCTCTACTATATTAATTGCAATCTCTGGTTTACTCGCTGATAAGTTTGGGCAGTGGTTCATGGTTGTCTCAAATCTGCCTGGTATGGGATGGAATGTAGTGAGAAATTGGAAGTCCTCATTTTCAATATTTACAATTTGAATGGATTATCATCATTCCAAGATAGAATTCGTTTGCTATTCTTCTTTAGTTTGCTGAAATTTTGCTTTCGTCTCCCTTTGAATGAAAGTTTGCACTCTATTGTAAGGGTTATAGCACTGCTCAAGTGTAGTATCTTTTGTTTTCGAAGTGCTTCCAGTGATCTTTTTCCCTGTTCCTTAGTTCACGGCCTTTCGCATTGTTTTTCTCCTTCCACTTTGGTGCAAGATGTAATGGTTATAAATATACCATTGGTAAAAGACTTATCCATGGATTTTTCCGTTTTCTTTTGCTTCACAGGTGCCCACAGCACCGGAACAATTCATTGCCAGTTCTTCCAGAATAGGCTCTACAATTTCGATGGGACTGATGAACCTGACCCATCAATGGATATTGAATTTCTCAACCTCCTGAGATCAAGATGCAACAGTACCCTTACCCCGTCATCACCACCAGTATCATCAATTACATTGACATTGACATCGCCATCACCATCGCCATCACCATCGCCATCAACATCCATGAACAGCTCACTGTCCTCGTTAATTCAGGAGCCAGGGTTGAGGATGGATTACGAGGGACCAGGATCAGGTTTTGGCACGACGTACTACCGCAGCCTTCTCCAGGGCCGGGGAATACTCTTCGTTGACCAGCAGCTGACGTCAGGGGAAGTAACTGACACTTGGGTGAGAGCATATGCCTCGGATGTTTCACTGTTTAGACAGGATTTTGCTCTGGCGATGATGAAGCTTTCCAGTAATCATGTGTTAACCGCACCAATGGGTCAGATTAGACTTAATTGCAGAAAGCTGGTCTGAAATGTGAAGTTGAGAACTACTAGGCTGCAACCCATCTTCTTCAGTCTGCCCTAAGTGGGGTTTCCATACGATGGATTCTCAATGCATATTCTCAAGAATTTTCTAGTGCTACTTCTTGCAAGTTTTGATTTTGTTATAGTTTCCTGCTTTGTTGTTAACTTTTAGTTTTTTACACCAACTTAGAAGCACAGAGTTCCGATTATAATCGTTCCTAATTAGTTTTATAACCCAAGTGATATGTAACTAGTGGATGATTTGTGTCTTAATTTGGTCTCAAATGAAATAAAAACTGTGCAAAATACACATGTTTAGAAGTTATATTTCATGTAATTTTGAACCTTTTGTTCGAGTATTAGATCAGTCTAGCTATGAGTATTAGATCCAAAGTAAACAAAATATCTTAAGAAAATCCCAGAAGTTTTATTGGATAAAAGGAATGAAGATCTCTAAGTACACCCAACGAATGAAAAGTCTGCAATTCACTAACTCAGAGAGGTAGTGATAGTTGAAATTCACAACCATACAGGCTGAGATGGTGTAAAACAAAAAGAAAAAGGTAAACCAAGAAAGAGATAAGAGAAAAATTGGCACAATGAAGTAGCCATTAACAGAGGGATCTACATCTTCAAAGGGCCAAGTCTGCGCATTGAACTATTGGCACTGGCAGTGGCAGATGGCTGTGGAATGAAGAACTCAGAATACATGTCCATGAAAAAGGTGTCGACAAGATCTTGGTAAACCGGGCTTTTAAGGCGAGAATAATAGTGGAGAACCTCTTCTATATCCAACACATGATCTACATCATGCACTTCCATCATCTCCAATTCTTTCATCTTCTGCGCCAATACATGGCTGCCTCCTCCGTTGCATCTTTGCGAGCTACCTGTCTTGTGATCTTCTTTTCCTCTCTTTTGTTGTTTGTTCTTGAAAACCTTCTGGTTTGAGCTGACTGCACTCTTACCGGTCACATTCTCTTTTTCCGAAACTGTGCTCTTGTCATTTTTTGGAGTAAGCTTACTGCAGTCAGATTCCCACTGCTCGCAGAAGTCTCTATAGAAATTGTCCAACTGCTGCACTTTTGGGTTGTTGCTCCTGCTGGAGCAGAGGTTCAAGGAAGGGGCTTTGGGTAGCTTTTGATACTCTCCTAACACAAATAACTTGATGCTCAGTAGGGTTTTGTGTAACAAGTTCTTTGTTTTGTGAATGGTTCTTTTGAGCAACATTTGCCTGTTTCTTCCTTACTGCGTCTGTCTATCGGGAGGAATAGGTTAAAGCTCCAATATGTTTGGGCTCTTCTACATCTAGTTGTTTTCAATTTTCCAATGGAGAGAGAGAGAGAGAGAGAGAGAGAGAGAGAGAGAGAGAGAGAGAGAGAGAGAGAGAGAGATAAAAAATCTTTTCGTTATTAAAACTAGAGCCACTGAATTTAGGGTGACACTGTCTTCAAAATTAGCTTTCCCATCCAAGCTTAAACTGAGTCCGGCTGTGAGTGTGTGTGTGTTCGTGGCAGATGGCCAAGTAGTAATAATCAAAACTAGAGATTAGACCAATCAGAACTTGCATTATCGAAGACTTAAAGACTGCGCATGGCAAGAAAAATCAAATCAACTCACCATAACCTGTTTGAAGCTTAAGTACAACTCAACTCATTTTATTACAAATGTACGTATTAAAATATGTATATAATTTTTAGTGTTAAAAGAATTAATCAAACCCATTTATTACCCAATTTGTTTGTTCAATTAATTAAAAGAGTTATAATAAAATTAAATTCATTATAATCGAGAGAAGATCATCTGTCTCACTTTATGTGCCACTCTATACCACTACTCATATATTAGTGGGACCCGATAATAATAGGACCTATAATGATGTGAGTAGTGATATACAGATCGACACACAAAGTGAAATAAAAACTTTGGAACTCATTACAATCCGTTGTTTGCTTAATTCAACCCATTTGACCTATTTTACCGGACCTACTTAAGACTGATGGCATGCTTCTCAAGTACTAGGAGAAAATTGTTTAAAAAATCAATAAAAAGGATCATCCAATGATAATGTGGTTTCAAAATGTGGATGTTGAATTTTATTTTTTTTTAAGTGCAGAGAGCGGCGTTGATCAAGGAAATAAAAAGCGAAAGTGGGTGAAGGAAGCTGATTGTGCTTATTATTATTATGGCCAGTTGAACCACTAGGTAAATCGTCTTTAGCCAAAATTGACTCTATGGGACCGGCAACCAGAGGACTTTTATGAACAAAAAGCCTACATTCTAGCCATTAAAATGCCTTATCATTTTGGGGGGGAATTATAGCTATAGTTTCTCCCTTTCTTTAATTTGGGTACGGGAAGAGTTTAGCTGTATGAACCCCACCCCACCTATCCTGGCTTCATTGCATTGGTACAATTGCTGGGTGAAAATAGGGATAAGAACCAAACTGAAAGCACAGAGGGAGAGGGGGATAAGGGTCATTAATATTGTTAGAGTGAAGTCATTTTCTTCCCACTTGTTCCAATTTACGCAACCAACTTCCAAGGCTAGGGTTGCAAATGCAACTGGGGCTTCCATGATCACTCCCAGTCCAAACTGTACCAAACCACACTTTCTCCTACGCTATTTACACTCCCTAGTACTACAGAGTATGATTGTAATGGATCATCGAACACGTGCACTGTTTCAGGTTCGCATTTCCCACTCGAAACCACCACTCTTTCACTGATATTTGATTTGTCAATTCACTAGGAATTGGCTTCAGGGATCAAGGAAATACACGACAACTTCTAGGGGCAAGCAAAATATATACCAGGAGGTCCAGGACAATGTACATGTACAAAATCAGTTGTATGTAAGGTGAACGACAAGTCGTCTTTCTAGTGGGGTTATTTCATTGCAAGTATTGGCAAATGACAAGGGATTATGTATGATAAATTACACCTTTTCTGTTGGCAGCAAGTTAATCCGCTTGCCTACCAAGTCAGTGTTTGTTGACTTTGAAGAATTTATAAAGCAATCTATGGACCTCTCCGTAGTTAGCAGAAACGAGTTGACCTTTGATCCATTGTGGAAGCTTGTTAGTAGGCTGGGAAAAGACTGTTTTTGAGGAACAAGATGCATAGCGAGTGTCAACCAACAAGATTGCTGCGTAATCATTTATGTGCCTAATGGCTCTGCCTGCAACAATTTACATGCAAACATAGATAACAGAAATCAGAGATGAATTCCATGAAAAGTTTCCAAGCACAATTAATGAATTCTAACTCACCAATTGATTGATTTACAGCCTTCATGCAAAGGTTTTCATAGTACTCTCTTCCCCTGCGCTTACAACTTCGTAAAATATCAAATCCAGCCTGAACATCTCCTGTGAAGCATTCATTATTGGTCGAAAAGTTATGGTTTCTGACTGAAGGTGTCCCTCCAAGACCCTCAATGTACTTCACCCTCTCCATCAACTCGAGATCGGACGGATTTGGATAAGGCAGCCCAACCATGACTATGCATCGACCCATCCCATCACTAAAGTTGATACCTTCTGATATTTTCCCACCAACCACAGCGAAAAGAATTGCGCCATTGGAAGGTGCTGAATCATCTGTAGAGTTCGTGCAAGATAATGCATCGATAGTTTCCTTGTAGGCTTTGAGAACGTCTTCCACATCTGTGTTTCTTCTTGGCTCCCTGAATACACGTTTCTTTTTCATAATTCTATCCAGTATGCCTGAACCCTTCCATGCATCATATACTTGTCGTTCATAATCAAAAGAAGAGAAGAACACAACCATTCCTTCTGGAGCCACTGTAACCAAGTTGCAAAGCAAAAGTCCTAGCTCCTCCACCTGTCAGTCCAGGGTCATCAACATGCTTTAGGCAAAATAAGATCAATTATGGAGGCAGTTCAGAATGATCAAAGGATTCAGCTTTCTCATAGTTACCGATGTACTTCTTGAGCTGTAGCTAAAATCTAAAGATCGACCAGAGGGACCGCGTGAAACTGCAATCGGTAGAATGTTCTCTGAAGGGACTATATGGCCACACGAAAAGAAATGCAACTGATCTGGTGGTAACCATGGAAAGAGCCTCTCCCTTGTTTCCTCTATAGGTTGTAGAGTTCCTCCCGCCAATAGCACCGCATGTGCTTCCTTTACAATCTGCCAAAAGTTTGAGAAAGATATCAGCTACAACTCAAACATGATTCTTAACCTTCATCATGTTAATTCGAATGGTAGAATCTGATGTTTTTCTAAACCTCATGGAAGATTTTTTCTCCTGTGAGCATGACATATTTTAGATATCCTCCTCTATGTCCAGAGCAAGTTGGTCTAGTTCTAGAGATTATTATCCTTCCATCACCGTTGTTATTTGTGAGTGACAGCAAAATCCCAACCAATGCTCGGAACCCAGAGAGACTGCTCCCTTCTTCACCATAATCCCCATTTTCTACAACTGCTGAACTTGTTTGTTGGCTAATATTTTTATCTCCATACCCAGTAACCTGAAAGAAAGTGAAAGCTATAATGGGTTGCAAGGCACTACTAAGCCTAAATAAGAAGAGAAACATGAGGCACACACCTTGTGAATAATATTGCTTCCTTTAATATAATCTAGCAATTTAACCAAGTTTATGTTGTCAATGTTTAGGGAAAATAAGAACTCATTGATGGTCAAAGAACAATCTGAAGAACTTTTTGCTCCAGAAATTTCCTCAGGATACAAGGAATCAACATCAGGTGCACAGCTCTCACTGCATAGAGACTGTAGAAAAGCTCGCGTGAGAACCATCAAGGTTTGAATATATCTTCGATTGCCTGGACCTAAGAGGTTGCGAAATCGCTGAAAGTACCCCTCTAAATTGGAATGTACACGTTCCAACTGAAACATAATGCAAATCAACAGTTTAATCAACATGGCATCCACTGACAATTAGCGATCAAGAAACCATGTTATCACTGCGTAAGATAGACATGTTTTTTTAATTATTTTTTATACCTGGGACAATGTAATTTTCGAGTCATACATGCTGATGAGAGAATCAGCTAGGTTGTGAGCCTCATCTATGATTACAATATTATTTTTCAAGTCTAAACCAAGGGATTCACGCGATGACTTTGAAAGAAGTGACTGATAGGGAAGTATCACAAGATCAGCTGCAGGGACCATGCTCCGGGAGCCATAATAAGGACAAGTTCCTAACCTTTCACCAAGCTGAACAAGGTCTTCGATATCTAAAGGGCCCTGCTGAGACATCTCATTCCTAAACTGCTTCTGTAGTTTATGTTTGTTAAGCATTGGGCATCCGCAAGAAGCCGTAGTCCGACGCGCTCTTCCACCAGCGCCCAAGTTCTGCAAATAAACATCGCTGCTTTAGGAGGAGAGCACCATGTCTCAGAGATTACACAATGTCCATAAATTACTAAACTTAAATGAGGCAAGACTACATTGAAATGGAAATTCCCAGACCTTTAAGCCAGCCTTGCGGATGCGGATTCAAGTTTCACATTATTAGCACAAGATTCCATGGAGATGGCAGGTGAGGTTGAAAATTCCACTGTAACTGTGTTCTATTAGAATTTTCATTTTTGCATATATGCTACAAGAAACACCACATTTTGTATTCAATCTTACATCTTAGTCCAATGCAAATGAGACATGCTTAGTAGTGCCTATAGGCACACCGGAGTCACATAGCCTTTTGTAAGATGATATCAGTTGATTCCAGTTTTTTTTTTTTTTTTTTTTTTTGTTCTTCACTTTTCAGATGACTCCATGTCACTTCAATCATGAAAACACTTTATTTCATGCTTTGTTTTTTCAGGCTATGAATAAGAGCATTATGATGAAAAGATACAATATGAAACTAAAGAAAAGAAAACATCATAAATATCTGCATAAATATATCAAATAAGTTTTATAAGTAAAAACAAAGATAGTGTTACCTTCATTTTAGAAACTTCTTTTTTCTTTTTCTTTTGAAGCTCTAAACATTGCTCATTAATGATAGTGGAGTTCCCAAGCTTCAATACATCTGAAAGATGAATTTGACACTTTTCAACCAGACATCGCACACTGAAGTTACTGAAAAGATGCATAACAGATGAGTAGTCTGTAACATTATGTAGAAAACAAAATGTCCGAAACATACCATCATTTATACAGAAGTTCTTCCGAGACCCCAAGCACACAACCTTCAGTTGACTGATAAATACAGTCTTCCTCAATTCCTTCACAAACTGTGACAGCTGTGAATGAGTTCGACTGCAAAAATAAATCTTAAGATTCACCTCTTCCTCTTCATCACTACACCCGTCTTCCTCCCCTTCGTCATCTTCACTCGACAAACTAGCAGAAACACCGCCAGCCTTCCTCTTTGGTTGTCCACCCCCTTCTTCTTCGCTCTCGTACGTATCAACCAAAAACTCTTTATCGTCATCCAACTTCTCCGCATCAGATTTTGTGGTCAAATTCTTCTTCTTCTCAATGTCATAACTATCTTCCTCGACTCCATTATGACTCCACAAGTCTTTAAAGCTCTCCTGGATTCGATTCTTATCACTTTTCTTGGACCTAAACCCCAATTTTTTCTTTTGCTTAATCTTCTTCTCGGGTGTTTGGCAGCCCTTGTCAGCTACAAAATCCCTCATCCAGTCAGGTTCATTGTCTGATCCGGTTTGATCTTCTGAAGTTCTATGATGATTTGTATCGACTACCACCGATGAGTGCTCGCTTTGCTTTCGGTTAACAAGCCATTGCAGGGCACTGCAGATAATACTTAGGGTTTTACCAGTTCCTGTAGCACCAAACCCAGATGATTAAATTAAACAGTAGTAGCAGTTTGATTAGAGAGTTGCAGAGAGAAAAAAGGGGGAAAAGAATTACCTGTAGGGCTTTCGAGCATGGCAATGCCTCCTTTTTCGAGGGATTCATAGAGGAATTTCATGAAATCAATCTGAATCGAATAAGGTTTGTAAGGGAACGCCGGGAATTTCAGATCACTTTCTTCCACTTCTCCTCTTCCCTTCATTTCTTGTTTCATGTTCATTCGCCAGCGATATTCAATCTTATTATTTTCTTTGCTTGCCCAATCTTTCTCCTCCCTTTTCGCGCGGAATTTCTTTTAATCACAATCGCTAAGCCTTTTCCCGCGCTTTATACTACTACGAACCGACAAATACTATATACAGGAACATGGAAACTAAATAATTTTAACGCTGTCCTTATCCGTCTCGCGTAAATATACACGACATGCCATATTTCATCTCGTATATATTTACACGAGTTGATTCAAACGGAAACCTTACTCATCTCGTGTAAGATTACACGAGACTCATCTCGTGTAAGCTCACACGAGATGTATCGTGTGCGAGAGAGAGCGAGAGAGAGGAAGAGGGAGAGTTGTTTGAATGAAATAAAAAAAAAAAAGTATATAAATTGGTATTTTGGTAATTTGGTTGGTTTCGTTAACCTTAGTTCCCTGTATATAATTATATCCCTACGAACCACAGGGCTCCTAATTAGGGGACTTTGGGGGGTAATTTGCGCCGCCCCCTCGAGTTTTGGCTAAATTTGATTGTCCCCTCAGGTTTGGGCATTATACACTGCCTACTCTTTTTTCAATAAAAAATCTTTTTTGCCCTCAAATAATCTTATATACATTAGTGCCCTTCATTTATTTTAAAAATAA
>JAOWAN010000005.1:2606659-2621909 GCA_028566635.1 Lobelia cardinalis | reverse complement strand
TAATTTGTGCTAGCAATTAACAAAGGCCTTGAAGATCTTGACCGTCAAGAAACCTTCTTCAATATGGATTATGAATTTGATGAATTTTAGGAAGTACAATTCTCTCAAAAATATGAAAAGGAGACACACACATCAGAGAAAAGCTCCTAGGGGTTCTTAACCCTTGGAGTACTCCCTAGGGTTTTCAACTTTTTTCTTTTTGTACTTTGGGCCGCTTAAAATCAAACTTAGGACCAAAAGGTTCAATTCATATTCGATTCGTTTCATGCTCATTGCGTGTAACCCAAATGACCCCTAATTAAGCTGGATATTAATAAATCATATTTATTAACATAAACAATGATTGGTATCTAGCAGCACGTCATCATCACCCAGATAATTCGAGTTATCAGTGGAGTAAAAGCAACTGAAAACTTGTGACTAAATTGAATTAATCCTTTTGTTTTAATATTCAATTAAACACAAAGTATGGAACGTGTCATCCTTGTTATAGTTTAATTTAGGTTTCTTGATCTCCAAGTAAACTTGATAAGCGAATGAGCACAATATCATATATTATCTTATTCGAGCACGACCATGCATTTACTCAAGTTTTACTCATTAAGGAGCCCATGAATATTATACTCCCGTTACATAGGAGGAACAAATCCTGTCTACATCACTCACATATCTCAACATGATTTGTGGCATACCCAATAACTGGTGTTCTCACTCTCCTGCTGTCGGACAAGCTTTAACCAGCATTAAAATATACGACTCCTGATTTAGAATCCTGTAGTGACTTCAAGTCGAAGGATTAACCAGTACACCATTTGTCACTATGAGAATCGCTTAATCCACTCATGAAACGATCCATGCAGCATTCTCATGGCGGATCAACCAGTACACCATTACCCTTAATGTTATACCCATGTCTAGATATAGATATCAACATATCAATTCATCTACATGCTAATTTTGATTGCATTATCACTGCCCTTATTGGTGATAATACTTACTTAGGGTAATTTATGAATAACAATTTATTTAAAAGACTTTATTATTGAATAATCATCCATTATTTGTCATAATAAAGATATACCAAATATATAAATAAATATATAAAAATAATGTCATGATACTAAATAATGATTATCTCTAGGGCATAACTCCAACAGTCTAATATACGTTACAAACTGTACTCAACCAAACATTGCTCAGACAATTAATAAGCTTAGCAGATTTACTAGCAATCCTGGTGTTGACCATTGAAAAGCAATAGTGAGAGTTTTGAAGTATCTCAGATATAGTCAAAACCATGAATTACACAATACTAGATATCCAGCGGTGCTGGAATGGTATAGTGACGCTAACTGGATATCAGACACAAAAGACTAAGGTTCGGGTCAGAAAGTCAATTTTTATTGATTTTAATTATTTGATGTTTTGTAATGATTAAAGTGAAAAAGTAAGAGATGGATAGAGAGAAAATGATGTGATCCATAAAAACTTAAAAATAAAAAATGATGATAAACTAACGTCGTGACCCAATCTTAAAAGTCTACAAGTGGGTATGTGTTTAAAATTGGTTGAGGAGCTGTATCATGGAAGTCTTCGAAGCAGACGCGCTTAGCTAGGTTTATGATGGAATCAGAGTTCATCGCGTTAGACAAGCTGGTGAAGAAGCAGAGTGGCATCGACACTTTTTGGAAGATATTCCTGTATGGCCTAAATCAATACCCCCGATCTGCATACGTTGCGATAGTCAATCGGCAATCGAAATAGCACATAATAGTATTTACAGTGGGAAGTCTCGACATATATGCCGTAGACATAACACCATTAAACAACTACTCTCAAGCGGTATAATATCGATCGATTATGTCAAGTCTAAGGAGAACTTAGCGGATACGCTGACAAAAGAACTACCGAGAGAGTAAGTGTATAGTTCGTCGAGGGAAATGGGCCTAAAGCCTATAAATTAAATCTATCATAGAGGAAACCCAACCTAGATGACTAGAGATCCCAAAAACTAGGTTCAAAAGGGACAACCTACCTATGTACAGATAGTGTTGCATCGCTTAGGAAATGTTATTTCATGTTCATTCCTATGACAAAAATTGAGAAGTGATAATTGGCAAAGTGAGAGGATGAGATATCTCTTAATAAGCTCTGGTACGAAAATGTATTACCAATGAGCTTACATATATGAGTGGAACTGAGCCGGTTCTAAGAGAATTAAAATATTGAATTATCTGAAGAACTTATGAATCAGGCAGTGCTCAAGGGTCATATGAACACGTTATTTAGATAAACGAGAATATAATCTAATTGTGTGCACATCATTGTTTCAATATGCGAGTAAATGCAAACAATTCAAGGTATTTTGCACATTAGTAAGCCTGCATACCCGATGATGTATCACTAAAGACAGTTCAAAGCCTTTAGCTACCTTGATGCGATTAGATTGTGAAAGGCCAATTTGATCATTCATGTGGGGGATTGTTGGAAAAATGGGTGCCAACCCAATTTGGAGCCATTTTAAAAGTGGGTCCCACTACTCCTATGGAGTGGGTCCAAGAGAATTCGAGTACTCCAATATGGGAACTACAACTTGGAAGGTCAAACGACTAAAATGCTCGAGAGTGTGAATGTCAAAATTGACCGTAAAAATAGTTTGTTGAAGTGGTTGTGTGGGTGTTATCCCACATTGAGAGAAAAACAAATGATATGTGTGTTTATAAATATTTGTATTGGTTCTAAGGGCATGCCCTTAGGGGCGTCCAAGTTTTGTAGAGGGTGAGGACCTACTCACGCGTGCCGCCGTCGTCCGGCTCGACTCGGTTCGATCGTGCGTGTGTGTGCGGTCTTGACTTCTTGGTAAAATCTTTTTACTAATTTCCAGCAGGAGTTTGAATTCAAATTCAAACCAGGAAACTAATGCATATAAATGGCACTAAGAGTGGCTTTATGTCACTGAACTGTAACTGCCTACATTATTATTTCTTTATGGCAATTATGTGTCATTATTTGCATAATTAATTGGGACTGGAAATACAGTATAAGAAGACTGCTGGAGTAAGCCAACGAATACGAAAAAATACAACTCTCTACTGCACTCTCTCTCTCCCTCGAAAATTCCCTCTTCCTGTATTTAAGTTTTTGTTGTTCGAGCACGTCCGGCAAGTACTTAGCCGGAGTGTTTTGCGAAGGTGTCCTGGGAGGCGGTTTCGTCCATTTAATCCGAAGCACCGGAGGACGAATACGCTTTAAAGAAATCGTAACTATTATGAGATCCTTCGATAACCTTTTATCAAATTCATTTTGTATGATTTCCTTTTCGTTTCGATTTTCTTGTATTTGTACTAAAATTACTAACATAACCACACAAGGAACACACATCGTGTAGAACTAGGGGATATCTTAGGTAGCAGTGGCAGAGAGATTTGGATAATAGAGACACCAAAAATACGTATATGATCATAGCTGGGAACGCAATGATAGAGTATAGTAGTGGGATTATTGTTTTGAAGGACTTTAGTAGGAATGATATTGTGCAAGTAGACTGCCATAAATGGGTGACTCAATTCAAAAACTAGAAGGAAGTGAGGCGTGAAGGAGGAGAGTGCGGATTATATCATTTTGCGACGGATCATTTGCTCCGCATTGCCATGTTGAGCTGCATATTCATGAAAATGGCCATTATGAAATCCACCCCATAGTCCTCTTAAATTGAGTGTGCACGTAATTTCTGTGTTGCTTGGACTTAATTGAACATTAGACTTAATTGGGGGTAAACCCATAAGAAATGAGAGAAATATTCAAGCAATAATAGGTAATATTTGTGGTGAAATATGCTCAAAATAGGAGAAGTTTATAAATTGCTATAAATATCAAAGAGGGCTAAAATATTTGAAGATGCATAAAACGGTAACCAAATATGTTTACCAAACTTGACTAGCACGACATAAAATTAAATTGGAGCTAAGATCCTTATTACAACCAAAAAATTCAGGCGCCGGAGAGCTAAAAGATTACTTATATCTGCTCGGGAGGAAGGAGGCGAACTGGGAGACCATTCATCGGAACAGGGGAGGCATGGTACACCACCTTCTCATCAGGAATTGATTTCTCCAGTTTGAAGTTTTTCACAATGTTATGCATGAAAACAAGTATTTCTAGCCGAGCATACTCTTTTCCGGGGCACATCCGAGGTCCTCCTCCAAAGGGTACAAATGTATACGGTTGAGGTCCGCGGCCTTCAAATCTTGAAGGGTCAAACTTCTCTGGGTTTGCGAAGTATTTTGGGTTCTTGTGTGTTGTATGAACAGTCCAAAATGTCTGTCAAATATTGAGATCAAATTAACATGAGTTCAGTAATACATTAATATAGGTTTCCTGTATATACTAAGCACTAGAGGCGTACGTAGTTGCATATATACCTTCCATCCCTTTGGAATGGTAAATCCGGCGAATGTGAAATCAGTTACGGTCTCTCTAAAGGCTCCTTGAGCTGGTGGCGTTACCCGAATTGATTCTCGGGCCACATTCCATGAGTATGTCATCTCCTGAATGTCTTCCCACTTTAGCAACTCCCCTGGGGACTTAGCCTTGGCAATCTCCATTTGCTCTGTGTGACAGTAAACAAAAATCATCAAAGACAGCTTAATAATCAACTACGTGCTTTGAGGTTTTCTACAATTTCAACAGTTTTAAGGAATTAACATCTTGTGAAAGCAGCTCTGGCTAGATATGAGGCTTAATTTTAGCTTTTACCTCTGAGAACATCTTTATAAATATGGGGAAGCTCTGCAAGATATTTCAAGACAAAAGTGACTGCAGTGCTCGTGGCGTCATAGCTAGCAACGAGGAGTCCTATGATGTTGTTAGAGATCTCCTTTTCGCTCAAGAACTGGCCCTTATCATCCGTCACAAGCAACATTTGGGACAGAAGATCCTGTCCTTGTGTCTTCTTATGCTCCGTTAATTCCTTTTTCCTCACACAGATGATCTTCATAAGCTCTTCACGCACCAGTTTGCCTCCTTTGATAGCACCATTGTAAGCAGTGCCCGGAAAATCAATGGGAACGGAGAACAACCCGTTGGTAACAACATCGAAGTGTTTCATCAGCCTCTCCACATGGTCCGGATCATCAATGCCCATGAAGAGTTTGCATGCAAGAGCAAAAGTATATACTTTAGAAAGGGGGAAAACCTTCACTTCTTTGTGAGGAGCCCAATCTTTCCCTATGTGCTCACGTGCCATTGAGTCCATCACCGGTATGTATTGTTTCAGAGCCTCTGGCCTGAGAACATCGTGAAGAAACCGATGGGTCAATGCAGCTACGTCCTTCAATGGATCTTGGACATAATCCGGGAAGAGCAAAGCCTTTTTAATGGATTGAGGCCACCACGAGGTTAGAAGCTTGGACTCGTTCGTGAAGAGGAATTTGTTTCCTTGAGCTCCACAAAAGATAGCCATCTTTTCTCCCATGAGAGAAGTTTTGAACACATCAGGGGAGAACTTCTTCATTCTCTGGTTCACAAAATTTTCAGGCCCGCCAAAGGCGAATTCCATGTTCTCTCCAAGCATCGGCCATCCACTCGAACCCGGTGGAGCATTCGAGTTTCCAGAACTGCGCCTGCCGATGAAGAAAAAGAAGAGGGCGAGAGATAAAGGGAGGAGGACTGCAACGGGTAGCAGATAGGAAAGCGTGGTGGTATCCATGATGTTAATTAGCAGTGCAAAAACAAGTGAAGCAGAGATTTATGAAGGTGGTTCGATTGATAAGAAGACATATAGTAGGACTCGCAGTAGGTACATATTAAATACTAGTACGCCCCATCCGCTCCGTTTTGGTTTTTCATGGTTAATAATTCATTTATGGTTAGTTTGGTTCGAGGGGAAATTAAAATTTAGGTGTGAATTTTTGTTTGAAATTGATTTTTTTTTTTAATTTAAATTTATGATGACTAATATTTTGAAGTAATAGTTTAGTGCTTTATTAATTTTTTTTGGTGTGCGTTGGATCTCAACCCAAAAAGCCATTTGGTTTTTAAAAAAAAATTAAAAATAACTTTTTTCTTTTGAAAAGAAAATGTTTTAAAACATGGATCAAATATCACCTTTGCTCCTCAAATCATGGCATCAAAATGCCACGTCAAAACATTAAGGGGTCGGGACTAATTTGGGTGTAAATGATCAGTTGGTATACCGAATGCTTAAGCGCTCAATGCTAAAATTGTTCATTTATTTTTTTCGAAGGTATATAAATACTATAAATTATGTACATAACATTAATATAAAATGAACATAAATTATATCATTATCATGTTCATAATTATTATGTACATTTCATATTGCTATTATGTATATAATTTATAATTTTTATACATATTTTGAAAAAAAAAATGGACACTCATAATACCGAGCGTCTAGACACACTGTATAATTTGCTGTAAATGACAAACATTACGCATTAGATCAGATTCAGACTCATAAATAGGCTAGGAAGAAAAACCTTGGACACAAAACAAAGGTTATTCTGCCGACGGAGGCCGAGTAAAACAAAATTATGGTATAAAAAGATTGCAACGGGCGATTATGAGTTTAGACCAATGGTACATGGTGACAGAACAGGGTATTTTAGTATTACCAAAAGAATTCTGCCTTGCAGATCTGGTGCAAGAATGCAAATATTTCAGTTTAATACCCTCATAATAGTAGTCCTTTTAGAAGTTTAAATTTGTTCCAAAATAATTATCTTTTTAGGATTTTTAGAGAGTTTTTATACATACTTTCCTAAATTACCCTTCTACTTTCCCAATTATCAATAATCATTAATTACACTTTTATTTCTTTTCTTATTAATAAAAAGAGATTATTTAATGAGGGTAAATTTATCAATATAAATTATTTCTTAATATATGTGCATAAGTCTAAAAGAACCACTATTGTGGAACGGAGGGAATAGTGTTGTCTGTTTAGTTAAAAATCTGCTTTCTCGGTGCCGTCAGACTTACGTTTAGTCATGTCGCAAGGTTTTGGCATAATCTAACCATGAAGGGGGAAGCTTATAAACGAGACATGACACCTTATAATCATTACTAAGTGTGCTCCCCTTAAGCTCTACGACTCTTAGATGATCTTGAAACTCATGAATTTGATCATTTATAGACTTGCCATCCACCATGAGATACTTGTTAAAAGAAGAGGCATTAAAACGATCTATACCCGCATCATCTATTCCATACTCGGCTTTTAGAACATCCCATAATTCCTTAGCATTTTTGGTATGTTGATAGACGTCATAGAGACGATAGGAAAGAGCACTAATGATTCTATTACGACAATGATAGTCAATTTGAACCGGATTCTATCAAGACGCATTAGCATTAGATCCTTCATTACTATTCTCCTCGATGGCCAATATGAATCCCAACACGGTTAGCCAACAATGTGTTTGATTTTTTTATCTCTTAAAATTTTGGTCATTAAACTTCTCGGACTTGACACTATTGGCTTCCTCAAGATGAGCCATGAAATACTTAGGAGTACTAAGGACAAATAATTAACTGTGAGAACAACACAAACCTCAATAATAGAAAAAAAAAAAAAAAAAACCAAATTGCTATAAATTTCCAAACAGTAATAAAATTTAAAAATTAATACAGACCATTTTGACTAAATAAACTTAAAAAAAAAAACAATCTCAACAATTTAACGGATTGCGAACATTTGAGATTACACACGGATGGGTAGAGGAAAGCACCGAGTACTGTTCGAAAACTCTATCAGAATTTTTTTTTTCCTTTCCCACTTGCTTTATCGAACAAATTTCACAAATTTTCCAAGAACAGTAATAGAAGCAACTAGGAGATAATTAGATTGACTTGGCTAAATAATGCTGTTATAATTGGATTGACTTGATTAAAGAAAATATAACCAACCGTGAGTAATGGAAGAAACTAGGAGATAATTTTTTTCCCTTTAACAGCTCAAGATTTTATACTTTTCTTTACTTTGAACTAGACATTCACTAATACATGCAGTTTACAAAAGAAACTTAATCCTGACACTAATATTCCGTTTTCTTCAAAATCAATCAGATTTCAAACTTTTAATTTTTTTATAAAGCTGGAACACACAATGATATTAACAGGCACGGAATTTATTTCAAAATTATTGCTAGATGCGGATATTATATATATCCTCACACTATTGTAACAATAACGATAATGATAAATTATTACTTTGATGTAACTGATTTTATTCATTGCATTTATTTAATTTTATTGGATTTTATTTTAATTTAATTTTGGTTTAATGCTTTGACTATTCTTAAGTAAATTACATAGAATAAGAGCTAGTATAAAATGAGCTTCTCTCTTCTATATACTAGGGAGAGAGAAATTCAGCAATCGTTGATCGGATAAGTTCCGTTGTCTTCCTACGGACGTGCACATAGAGAAGACGTGCTGAGAGTTTGAGTTTTATCTTAGAGCGTTATTAATCGTCGGCACTCGCACGTCGGGAGACAATAACGACTTTAGGACAGCGGCAACCCCGCGACTCACAGGCCAGATTTTCCTTCTTGCCGAACTTATTATTTCTCTTGTTTCATTCACCTGATATATTTATATATATATACTAGTGTAAGCTCATGTCCGAGGACACGGCATTACATTTGAAAAAAATATATTTTATTTTTTTACTTTAAATTAGATTTATTTATTTTATACATTCTATTTGAATAAATACAATATAAAAAATTTTCCTATTTGCACATTTATATGATAGAAAAAGTCGAAAAAATATTTAATTCAGTGGGCTAATAAAAGAAAATTTAAGAACAATTTTAAGCAAGTAATAAAAGAAAAAAAAAAGAAGCTAAAAAATAAAAACTTAATCACACACACCATACATGAGAGAAAATATGACAGATCACGTGGAGACCATCTCTCTCCTTTTCTCTCACACACGTTCACACATAAACACTGCTTCCATTCATACTGACACCAATGCCTCTGCCGCCTCTGTTCGGAAAGCCCCTCATTCCATCTTTGTAGGCGTATTGACTCTTCTCTTTTGCTCCGGCCAATAGATTAGAATATAATAAAGAATTAGGATGAAAAATGTACTATTCATTACTATTCATGAACCACTATAATTTATACTATATATAGATATATATTGATCAAGTTGTTTAATTTTAGAGCTTCATATATTTATTGTTTTAATTGATTATTTGCGCTAATTTTTTAACAATCTAAAGTCGTTATTGTTTATTATTATTGTCGTTTTCATTTTCATAACAAAATTTATTTTGCGGACTAAAAGCTCACATCAGGAATCACTCTAAGTCCCAAATAAATTGTACATTACATACAACTTTGAATCACTCTCTTTCTGCATCCAATCATCCTTTGCAAGTAATTACATACAACTTTGACTTTTGGATTTTCAATCTAAAAGTCCAAAAGTCATTTGCATTTGGATTTTCAATTCTCTGTTCCCTCTTCGTCTCTATTTGGTCCATTTCTTTTACTTTTGACATATTGAACCAAGCTAAGACACAAAAGAGTTTATAGTGGGTTTGATCAATCATCCTTAAATACTGATTACTTGGAAGTAATTATGTCGGATGAATTAAACCATTTTTGGTCTGTCCAAATCATTGTGGTATTTCAATTTGTCAAAGTTGTTCCAGTGAATCTGTTGCTTTTCAAAATCAAGAACCAGGTTTTGTTCTTATTTTCAAATAAGGAATACTAGTTAACAATACTCCTACACCATTGTTAAATTGGAGTTCGTTTGCAAATCAGGTGGCATGTTGTTTTGCAAGCTATGTTCAACTATAAGTTAGAAGTGGTGATGTTAGTTTCTTGCTATTTGAATTTATAGTGCTTGAATTCATGTACTAGTTATGCATATTGTTGGTGGACTTGATGCTGGATTTTCTGCTCTTATAGTGAACCTGAGTGATGGGTTGTATTTCGACTTATGCAAAGGAGAAGGATTGTTGAGAATTTTGAAGAAATGGAAAAGAAAGAACGATTGCCAGCCATGAATATGTGTATGCGCATGAATTACTCGATTTGTTGTTACTTCGTATGCAAGTTTCAGAACTGTTAGTCTTCTTTATGTTTCATACATGCAACTGTAACTGGCAAACTTTAATAGATATGGTGGGAGTTTTCATTCCTAGGAGTAGTGTCTAAGAATGTCTGGGGTCAATTGAATTTTTTGGTTAATACGTTGGTCAGTGTTGGTCCAGCTTATTAGACAAAGGAGGAACATGCATAAGTTGGAATGGCTGAAGTAGAACATATTGTTCTTGCCGTCATGATGGTATATGTGTAGCTAGAGATATTTTCTACCGTATAGGATTCTAAGTAGGTTGGCGTCAAATAGATGATAGTCTCTAATATATGTGGCATAGGTGTTTTGTTCTCTTGGGCGGTGTTCTTCCAATGTTTTAAGGAAAGGAGAAAGAAGTACTGTGAGGTTGGAGGCATGAAATTTGGTAGTGGACACTATAATTTTAGTAGAAATGTTACAAACCTTGATGGATCATAACTTGTTCTATTTAAATCGAAATCCCACGATTATTCATGAGGCTAACTTGACTCATCTTTCGAGACCTTTTGAATGAACAGGTTTACAACAGTTAAATCGGCATATCCTTTTCTAGAATTCAAGTTTACATGATTGTAGTTAGTGTGTGAATCATTAGGTGTGAACCTAGTTGTTCTTTGATAAATTTTAACAATGAAAATTAATGATTGGTGATTAGATTTTGGTGCAAATATACGTGTTTATTGCGATCAAAGCCTCTTTATAACTCATCCAAAATCGAGTGATGTATGACATGAAAGGTTGAGATATGTTAGCCATAGTAAGATCAAAAGGATGATGGATCTAAATCTCATTCCCAAAACTTAAGTAGATGTTAAAAAGAAGTGTGAAATTTGTGTTCAAGCAAAAGAACTTAGGAAACCTTATAAATCGGTTCAAAGAGATTCAAACCTTTTAGAGCTTATTCATAGTGATGTGTGTGACTCGAACCATCCTCCTACTAGAGCGGGAAATAAGTATTTTGTAACGTTCATAAATGACTATTCAAGGTATTGTTATATTTATTTGTTAAAGACAAAGGATGAGGTATACAAAAAGTTTAGGACATACAAATTGGAGGGTGAAAATCAACTAGAGAAGAAAATTAAAGTCCTAAGATCCGATAGAGGTGGAGAATATGACTTAACCGCTCTTAAAGAGTTTTGTAAAGATAATGAGATAATACATGAAACCTCACGTCCTTATTCGCCTCAATCAAATGGTGTAGCCGAGAGGAAGAATAGAACGCTTATGGACATGGTTAATGCGATGCTGCTTAATTCTGGAGCACCCGAAAACTTGTGGGGTGAAGCTATATTGTCATCATGTTATATTCTAAATAGAATGACTGTTAAGGATAATGATAAAACACCTTGTGAGCTATGGATAGGGGTGGGCACGGTTCGGTTCGGTACACCTATGAAGTAAAACCTAAAACCAAACCGGTAATTGAATCCGGTTCGGATCGGATCGGTCATAGGCCCAAAAAAACACAAAATCGATATAAATCAAACCGTTCGGTTTTGGTCCGGTTTGGTCCGGTTTCGGTTTTAAATCGGAAAATGATCAAGTCCAATTTTTCACAATCTCAATTTTTGTAATTGGGCAATTGACATACTTTGTTGGGCCAAATTTTGTTTGGCCTAAAATTTTAATACAACACTACAGTAAATATGTGTTCAAAGTTCAAAACAAACTGGATGATTTGGCTTAAACATACTTACATTTAATATATTTAAGTAAATCAATTCATATTTATGCTTTTATCTAAAAATTCTATTTACATATAAAATCTACTATATCAAACCTCAACAAAAAATATACTGCTATATAGCCGTACCTACTGCTGCTGCATGCTTAAAGCATGGAAAATCCCAGGCAATAATACCGGCAAGTATGGTTTTAGGTTTAGGAAAGTATTTTATTTTTAATATTATTAATAATTAGTAATTTAATAATATATATAATAATAAAAATATTAAATATATATTCGGTTCGGTTCGGTTAACCGCGGTTTTGCAAACTATAGAACCGAGAACCGAACCAAACATATGCAGTTCGGTCCGGTTCGGTTTCGGTCCGTTGACTTTTTGGTCAACTCGGTTTTTTTCGGTTTTTTCCGGATCGGATTGAATCGATTTTCGGTTTTCTGGTTTTTTTGCCCACCCCTAGCTATGGAAGAAGAGGGCGCCTAGGTTGGATTTCCTTAAAGTGTAGGGGTGGCTATTCCTAGTCCTAAACGAAAGAAAATTGGACATAAGACCGTAGATGCATGCTATATTCTTAGGAAAAGCTCAAAATAGTAGCGCCAATAGATTTTTAGTTATTAACTCTGAGGTGAATGAGATATCTAATATCACGATTATTGAGGCAAGGGATGCTACATTTTTTGAGGATGCATTTCCTTTTAAGAACAAACTTAGTGGTCAACCTTCTAGCTCTAGTATTCCAAATGATAGAGGTAATGCTTCTTCGAGTGAATCTAAGTAGAAAAATCTTGTAAAACCTGTTGAACTTAGAAGGAGTAAAAGAGCTAGAATAGAAAAAAAAAATGGAGAAGAATTATTTACCTTTTTAGCTGAAGGAGAACCTACAACTTACAAGGAAGCTATGTCCTCTAATAATGCTCATTTTTTAAAAGAAACTATTAATGATGAATATCAATCGATCATTCAAAATAATACTTGGGTGTTAACAGACTTGCCTCCTGAAAATAAAGCAATTGGTTGTACATTGATATTTAGAAAGAAGTTGAAGCTTGATGGGAATGTCTAAAAATATAAGGTTAGATTAGTAGCTAAAGGATATGGTAAAAAAGAAGGGATTGACTTTTTTGATACATACTCACCTGTGACTAGAGTCGCAATTATTATAACCTTACTAGCTTTGGCTTCAAGCCATAACCTTTTTATACACCAAATGGATGTCAAAACGGCCCCAAATGGAGACTTAATAGAAGAAATTTATATGGAGCAACCCGAAGGTCTTATAGTCAAGGGACAAGAACACAAGGTATGTAGGTTACAGAAATCTCTTTATCATTTGAAGCAAGCTCCAAAACAATGGCATGAAAAATTTAATAGATTTATATTGGAATATGAATTTAGGATAAATGAGCATGATAAATGCTTGTATTAAAAGGAAGATAATCGAGAACATGTATTTATGTGCTTATATGTGGATGACATATTAATTTTTGGGACTACCTTGGAGATTATCAAAAATGTAAAGGATCATTTGTCTAAGAACTTTAATATGAAGGATTTAGGAGAAGCTAATGTGATATTAGGGATGAAATCGGAGAGAATCGTAAATAGGATTAAATTATCTCATTCTCATGCTATTGAGAAGATGTTAAAAAAGTACGAGTATTTTGACACTAGCCCTGTTTTTACACTTTATGATTCTAGTGCACAGTTGAAAAAGAACTTGAGAGAACCGGTATCGCAGCTGAATTATTTTCAGATCATAGGATCTCTACTATATTTCACAAATAGAACAAGACCTAAGATTGCATATGCTTTTGGGAGATTTAGTCGATATACTCAAAATCCTATCAAAGAGCATTGGGTCGCCTTAGAAAGAGTTCTGAGATATCTTAGAGGCACGATAGATTATTCCCTAACCTACAAGGGTTTTCAAATGTATTAGAAGGTTATAGTGATGCAAATTGGATAACCGATAGCTTAGATGTGAAGTTCACTTCGGGTTATGTGTTTATGTTAGGTGGTAGAGCTATCTCTTGTGGTTCTAAAAAGAAAACCATCATATCTAGAAGTATAATGAAATCTGAGTTGATTGCTTTAGATACTACTTGTAGCAAAGCCGAGTGGTTGAGAAATCTTTTGTTAGATCTCCTAATTATGAAGAAACTCTTACCAGCTATCTCAATGCATTGTGATTGTAACAATCACATACAAACAAGAAGATGACAAGCCATATACAAGTGAGATATAAATCTGTAAAAGTTCTATTAAACACAAATGTTGTGTCTTTGAATTTTGTGAGATCGGAGAAGAATTTAGCTGATAATTTGACCAAAGGTCTACCCAAAAAGTGTGTTTATGAATCATCGAGGGGGATGGGGCTAAACCCATAGGGAGTCACCAACTGGAGTAACCCAACCTTTGTGATTGGAGATCCCATGAAGAAGGTTCAATAGGTAGGAACAACCCGTATGAGCGTGACTCATAATATATATAAGCACTTCTTTGTTTAGAGAAGAGCGGTCTCCTCCCCATCCCTATAGTGACAGTGCTTAATTGTGATATTAAGGATGAGATGTTTCCCTTAATGAGCCCGAGGCAGACACTCTTTCGCGAGGTACCGTTTACACGTATCGATCCCTGGAGGACTCACCTAAGTGAGAGTCGTCGTGAGGCCGCGACCGTGGGGGATTTGGCTGTCCCTTAGAGACTCTCATGAGAATCAAGATCAGAGCGCATGGCCTTTAACAACGCTATCTGCCATGAACAGTGTCCAATATCAATTACTGTGTGTGTGGAAAAAAAAGTTTGGTTAAAGGGACCTAATTCAAGGCGTAGTCCATTATAACTCCCTCAAATGGAATTTGTCAACACTAAGTGCAGGCTCAAGTACGAAAGACTTCTGCGCTGATTGCACAATATAAGGTTGCCCATGTGTATGCATGAATATTTAGTTTCATATATTTGTTATTTTGAAGTTTTAAATTTTATGGGGGATTGTTATAAATTAAAGCTTTCAAACCTCAAAATTATTACTTTGATGTAACTGATTTTATTCATTGCATTTTTTTGATTTTATTGACTTTTATTTTGATTTAATTTTGATTTAATGCTTTGACTATTCTGGAGTAAATTACATAGACCAAGAGCTAGTATAAAATGAGCTCCTATCTTCTATACTAGGGAGAGAGAAATTCAGCAACATAAATTTAGTTTACTATACATTCATCTTCTATAATTTTAAGAATTTTGGACAATCGTTGATCGGACAAGTTCCGTTGTCTTTGTTGGAAAATTGGTATGAACCCATTTTGAGAAATGGGTGTCACACCAACTTTGAGCCATTTTAATAGTGGCTCCCATAACTCCGGTGGAGTGGGTCCGAGCTAATACGTGTACTCCAATGTGGGGGCTACTACGTGGAAGGTCAAACGGCTAAAATACTCGA
>JAOWAN010000005.1:2591404-2606559 GCA_028566635.1 Lobelia cardinalis | reverse complement strand
TAATACCCCTCCAAGTAAATATTAAAAATTAAAAAGTGAGGGCATTTTGGGAAAGAAAAAATGGGGACATTGCTAACTTCCTACAACTAGTGGGGATATTAGCTAATCCCATATATATATATATACATACATACATATGGAAAAGGAAATGGAAAATAACGCTTAAATTCAACAGAAATACAGAAATAGATGACATTCCTTTTAGTGAATTTCTATGATGTGTCCTAAATTCTGTATACATCACGAGCCCAGGTACTATAGCCACTAGGTTGATTGATAAAAATAACTCATTATTGTAAACTTTTCCCTTATAAATAAACGAAATCTGTGTATATAACAGTAGTACTTCCCCGATTGGTATATCGAGTGCCTAGAGTATTCATTTTCTTCAAAAATGTGCATAAATATTATGAATTATGTATATAAAATGAATAATAAAATGCACATGAGTTACATAATTATCTTGTTCATAGTTATTATGTACATTTCATATTCATATCATGTACATAATTCATGATCTTTATGTACATTTTTGAAAAAAATAAGTGCTCGCTGTGCTAATTTGAAAAAGTAGACCATATGTGTGATGCATTCTATCTATTGTACACGATAGGACAATCCTACCTTTTGATCATTTTCGAAGACATGTGAGAGGCTTTGACAATACAGATACAAAATTTTGCAGACCTGAAGACACATAAATCCATCAGTAAACCAAATCTTAAACAGATGTGATTTATCTGTATTCGGGGTAACAATCTCCTAGTATACTCAAAAATCTTAAAACCAAAAGATATTTACAAATGTAATCCTATTTAAGCCTAGTTCCGCGCTGTAGATAAAGAATCACAAAATTTTTAAGCTGCAGCTTCATGCAGCAAGCACAGTAAATATTTCTACACCAGGCCTACAAAACCTGGATATGAGAAAAAAAAAATTGCAATAACAGACCGGTGAAGAATAATCACTCAGAATCTGTAAATCTCTGTAATAATGAAAAATGCAAGCTAATTCTGTTTGAAGACCCCAAACATCTCCTTTTCTTCATGCAATTGCCTGAAGACGTAATCCAGCTCTGGAAATGCTGCCAATAACAGCAGCTCAAGAAGGTCGAACGATAATTGCTTCAAACACACAGATGACTGCAGAAGTACAAAAGGCCGTTTATTAGACATGTAATCCACAAACAATCAACTAGAACACCAAAATGCTAAATGCATTACAAGAAAACGATTTCGTCCCAACCAACCGCACCACCTCTTACAGGAAAAGAAGGAAGAAGAACCAAGTCCATAATTATCTCTAAATCCCACAAACTTGGCCTCTGAAGCACTCATGGTTGAAGAAAAAAGAACACTTCTATCACACTGTACAATCCTCCCACGGAATTGGGTTCAATGATCGCTTGTTACCATCAAGCAAAGGGAGGAAGAAGGATTTAAAAAAAATGTCCACAAAGGACGGAACTAAGATTAAGTGAGCCTGTGCTATTGATGTGAAAAGTGATATCCAAGCTGAGAATTATTGGTTGTTTCTGAGATGTGGCGTACCTGAATAAAGTAATAAAGATCCTTTGCGCATTGTTCATACTCCTTGCGACCGAAAAGACCTACTATGACAGCTGGGGCATTATCTGCACCATATAGAGCTCATTCAAATATATCCTAGTCTTCCTACAGGCACTTGATGAAACAAATCTAGTTTTCAACCAATTGACCAAATGAGTTAAGGAAAAAGGCATTACCTATCATTAGCTCATAAACAAATTTTGCACGCCGTTGAGCTTCCTTTTGTTGAAGCTCCTCCAGTTTCGAAATTTCTTCATTCTTGGAAGAAAGTGGAGGAGGAGGAGGTTGACCATGAGGGGGATTGTGTGTGGGGCTTGAGGCGGGGGTTGGTCTTTGCCGCTTTGGATGCTTTGTTATGAATATTCCATCAGGCCAAAGTATCTAAGTAATCAAAGATTGGGAGGCAGATAAGGAATGATCCAAAAGTGTATTTAAAATAGAAAACATAAAATAAAGCATATGTAGCTCTTCTGAACAAGGTATACATTCTTCTGAACAAGGTATACATTCTTCTGAACAAGGTATACATAGCTTCAATAGGGAGATGAAACGAGATGAAAACAGTTCAGATGGTTCAAAAACGTACACCATAGAATCATAGACCATCTACTGCTTAAGGATGGTGGTTTCTCTACCAACTACAAGACCAAACTCCTACGGATGCTGACACTCTAGAAAGATATTGACGTTTAACAAATAATTTCAACCAACATAACTGAATAGCGCAAAAAGGGTTCATGTACCTTAATAGACTATCACAAGTGGTCAGAAAGGCTGTTTAGAGCTGTGTCAAGTCTTCTTTTAGAGGACACATTATGGGGCTTGCCAACTACTTAACACAAGAACTCAACAGGTTTAAAGACATTGATCAGCTCTAATATTCTTAAGTGCCCTAAATATACTAGATTATAATAACAGCCATCAGACACCTCAAGGAGAACCTTAAGCCAATATTTATTAGTCGTCACAGACTACCTAGAATATTTTTACTAGTGAAAAAGTAAAGAAACTGATTAACGTGATGATGTCCTTTGGTTAATCTCAATAAGTCCCAGGAAAAAATTGCTCACTGCATTTAAACTGAAACAGCATATAATGAACAATGAAATAGTTTAAACTGCGGAACTAAAGTTGAAACAACTCAAACAACTATACAAGAAACTGTTGTCGTAAAAGTTTCTAGCAAAAATGAGTGGGCAGAAGAGATTAAGTAGTCCATATGAAACTGAATGAAGTTTAGCCAACTTCATGAGTGTCTCAAAGCTGACCTGTTCAAGCCGTCTGATTCCTGAAGCAACCACTGATCCCTTACGCAGAAGTTGAATTTTCTCAATCAACCAATCATCAAATGCATCACCCATTCCTAATTGAAGTACCTGTTTGGCTACCCAAAAGGCCTTCCGCCTACAAAGCAACCAAAAATAAGCTCAGATGGAAAACCTGGTTAATTACAGAAAGCTACTATGAAATTTTGAAATCGTTAAAATACTCGGAATATTCAAGCATATCCTAAAGGAAATTTGTAGTTGTTACCTGATCCAACCACCATCCTGAAGCTGGAAAACGACATCAACCAAATCTAATATAGGAATGCTTAAATTTGGTGGCACCCACTGCAACAAAAACAAAGTTACAGAAACCAAAGTAGAAGACGGCGTCGTTATTGACCCGTTCATAGGAGAAAGAATGAAATGAGAATTGACCGTATCATTGGCCAGTAAATTCTATACCAAGTAACGAGAGACTGTTATACTAGGCTGCAAAAGACAGATTCAACCGACAAAGTTAGACAGATTGGCAACAAGATAGATTACCTCACTAGGGATTGGATCACCGTCATCCATAAGGGAATGAGACACAGCGGGTTCCAAGTTTCTGACAGGCAACAAATTCTTTCGAGCCACATTTTCGGAGTCACTATCAGAATCCTCAAAATTCTTTCCAAATTCCTTCGAAGGTCTTCTTGGAGGAGAAAGTGATACATTTTTTGTTTTTAATCTCGGTTCATTAACTATTGAGTTAGGCTTTATCCTTGACGAAGTTTCTTTGCTATCAGCATTTGAGGGTTCCCTCCTGGATGACAAGGGATCCCCTACATGGCTAATAATGTTACCAACTGCAGTAGTCTTGTCACAAGCTGATGCACTGCCAAGATTAACTATAGTCCAAAAACACGAAGTAGAATAGAGTAAATTCAAGGAAGGAGAATTTTAGGTACTCAACACACCATCTACAATTCCAAAACATGATTAACCTGATAGTGTTTCTATTATGGATAAGGAATTTGAGAAGCTATATGTCTGCACAAGCCAACAAGCGAGAGTGAGACAATATCTTCCTCCCCCCCCCCCAACCCAAAAAAAGAGAGAAGAAAAAAAGTTAATAAAAATAACTGATCAAACCTGAGAATCCACACTGAGGAAGTCCCAAACTTCAATAGATCCGGATACTGTTGGTAGTTGCAAAAGCTTCTACAGAAGAAAGAATATGAATCTTGGAAAGAATATACTAGAAGAGGGAACAATGAGAGAGACTATAATGCATAAATCCCCACGTCTGGAGTATCAATGATGCAATTTACAAATTTCGCTACCCATATGATCCTCATAACCAAAAAGTGAAGCAGAAAAGCTATATCAGTACTATGTAAACAGAGGATTATATATCAAAGCATCAGTAGCAGTAACATAAAGGCAGCATCAGCCTAGCCCGACCAGAGAAATGTCAAGGGCACAAGAATCAAATTAACAAGTACTAGTTGCACGCACAATGTGGGACTTATTTATTTTATACATTATTTTAAAATTCAGTAAACTTGAAGGCAATTGTACTAATTACCTATTTATCTATTTAGAAGATACCAGTAGTAAAAGAAGCAAAGTTATGACGCTTTGAGGGTAATCTTTTAAGGAGAAAAATGTAGGAACACCATGGAAAGAAAGTGTGAAGGGAGGAAATTGGGGAGATCCAAACTAACCATAAAACTCCTCCGCTTTATATGTATAAAGGTAATAGGCGCACACTGAACGAATGTGTGTACTCAGTTTACTATCATAATAAAAATTCCAAATTCACTGTTTGTCGATCTTATATTTTGTCTTTATTAAATGTTTTAAATGACATAGGTGGTCATACCAACTTAAATGACACAATTAGTGCTATGGAATGTAGTTTTTGAAGAATAATAAGCAAGGAAAAGAAAGAAAGCGGGAGAGACCAAAAAGAGTAGAGAGAGCCCAACAAACCAACATCTCTCCTTTTATGTTTAGAATAGATCTAGGTAGGTTAAAGTCTAGGACAGGATAAGGTTTCCTCCAGCCAAAATTGGCTGCACAGAAGTAAAATATCAATCTTGCCAGTTGCGACTGATAACCAACTTGAGCTTCTTTCTTCAATTATTTTCTTTTTGTTTATTTAATATGCTATAACTTGTAAGCATTGTTGGACACATTCTTTTCAAGATGAGTTGCAGGATACATATCACATAACAAGGCTGCTGCATCTTGCTTTATCCAGAATGGATTCACATTATCCGACATGCAAAAACGAAAATCCTTGTAAGACTTATGAGATTTCCAAATCATGCATTATATAGTTTTAAATTTTCCAGAAAAGCAAGTACAAGGGAATGTTTGACCTTCAAATATTTGTCAAGCAGTTGACAACGTTCTTGAATGAGAGGCACGTCAAGACCTGTCGAAAGAAAATGCTTTGGTGGCAAATGAAGATTATACTCGGCAAATTCCTTCAGGCGTCGATGTAACTCCTCAAAATGTCGAAATCTGTATTTTGAAGTATTCAAATTTACATAATCAGTTGAATGGATTCAATGTCCAAATGAGGATATAAAAGGAAAAATAAGTTACAGAACATAGGAGTTCAAAATGGAGTCATAAAGATTACGGCACAACGTTGGCACCTTCTTTTGATAGACCAACTATTATTGTTTATATCTGTAACCGAGATGCTGTAAACAGCAAAAGTCTTTGAGCCACTTTTCACAATATTGGCACCCAATACCTGCAACCATGAATTGTCATTCATCCTTCACATATTCTGCTTGCATGAAAATTAATTGAGGGGCACAAAGGGGAAATTAGTGAAAGCTGTTTACCTCACATCTCAACTTCAAAAACACATCTGCCAACACTGAGATTTTTGGGCCAGTGACAGCCATGCTATTACTTTCAGGCATAGAAATCAATGAGTAAGACGAAGAAGCAGTTGCTCCGCTATGAATTCTTCCCAATAGTTCCGAATCTGAATCACCACTAGAGTCCTCAGATTTCACATGGCCTTTTGAAGCATTTAATATATCCTGCCCATCACCCAGTAAGAAACTTGTTCTCTCAACCTCCTGCCAGACTTGCACCTTCTGATTGCTTAATCTTGACCTTTTCCTCAAAGAATGTGTTTGTGGCACTCTTTCAGATTGAACATGCCCTTTACTGGCCTTTCTCGTCTTATGGCCTTCAGAACTTTCAAGTGGATGATGAATATGAGAGACAGAAATCTTTCTATTATTTTTACCATCCCAAACTTTAACCCCCGGAGAATCTAAACCTGTTACATTGTTGCTTTCTTCATCTTCAGTTGGATATGAACTGGTGCTTCCTGATTCATCCTCATCCGAATGAATGCCATCAAAGTTATCATGTTCCTCGTATGGATTAGCTCGAAAGGGTATTGATCTATTCAAGTCACCTTGCACAGACCGTTCACTAGACAGAAAAGCACTACGCTCAGGAGTAATGCCCTTGGTTGTACCACCCTTCTCTTTTGGCCGGACCAATGCCTTCGAACTGTCCATTTTGTTTGACCGGATTGAATGAATCTGTCCAACATGATCTGTTGAACGATTTGCACCTTCTTTCACTTTGTAGTTTCTCCCTTTTGCCCACATGTTTTCAAAATGCTCTGGAGCCAATGCTTCTGTCTTTCTGCGAGACATTAGATCTAACATATCACCCCATTCTCCTCCAGAGGGGTGCCGTTGGATATCTCTTCCATCCCCATTCCCAGCATCTGACGGCAAAGAACTCCAAGAACGAGTAGATCTAGGATCAATGGAAAGCAAAGGATCCTTTTCATGAAGTGTACCATTGACATTGTGTGCTACAGGACCCTCTGTAGAATCCGATTTATCCTTTTTAAACTGCACAAGTTCAACGCCCTTAACAGATGGATCTAGCAACCGAGAAAAGTTATTTGGTGGTAGTTTTGGAGATTCATTTGCTTTGGGGTGTGATGCTGTTGGTACTGTATTAGATCCTTTATCTTCCTTGCTTAATGAATTGGCCAGAGATTCAATCCTTTCATTAATAAACCTGAAGCCAAAACTAATTAAATATAAACAACAGCAAGAGGTTGAACAAACCACAAAGTCAAATTAACAGGACTGATAACCTTGGGGTGGTTAAGTTTAGAACTGGACGCAATACAGCACACGCAAGAATTTCCCGGACAATGTAACGGAACAATGAGCACTGGAGATCCTCATGTTTGAAAGAGAAAGAAATAAGACCTTCCATAACATGCTGCAGAACCTGTAAATATAAACAATAAAGCATCAAAACCATAAGGAAGCCACAAAAGAGTCACCATCCTCAAAATTTCCAAAAGACTGGCTAGAATTCACATGAAAATGAAGAACAAAAGTTATGGACCTTGTGCTCAGCATCTGCAGAAAATAGTGCAGGGTGCAATTTGTTGTCAGAAGCCAGCACAGCTTTCAATCCTATATCTCGCTCTTCGAGAGTCATTGATTCCAGCCTCTGCTTCTCAATCTTAGCCTGACTTGCACGGAAAATCTCCAAGTTGGTACAAACAAGATGGATACTGTCCCTGAATAATTTCATAGCATATGAATTCATGGTTGGCACAGGTGAAATAAATCCTCCAACTTATTAATAAGAAAAATAGCTTCAAAACCTTGTCAGGAGATCAATGAGATTGATGTTTCTCATGCGAGACGAAAATTCTCCCAAGACACCATTAATGATTTGCACCAGCTCTTCTGGACCTTGTCTATCAGGTGTTATGCGAGAGTACCAAAGATCTGTAACCCACTCAGAAACTAAATGTCTGGTGAACTGGTCAATTGCATCCTCAACAATAGGGGAATTCACTTTACTTTTCCAATTTGACTTTTCAGATAACACTTTAAGATTCTCAAAAGGTCTCCTTTGTGATAGATCATTGGTCAAGGATGGTTTGCTTGTATATGATGCAGCTTTCCTTCGCATATCAAAATCCAAAGAGAGATAACGAAGGAGAATTATTAAGAAGGCAGCAGCTGGCAAGTTCACCCAGACTGAGGAGCTAGTTACTGAAATAAGCATGATGAATATCAGCAGTCAGCACCATAAAATATAACAGAACGAAGCAAAACAAGCTTGAAGTTCTCAACCAAAACTTGACCTAAAACCATTCAAAGAAAAGTTGTGCATTGCCCTGGGTAAACCATGCTGAGTTCTGGAATGCCACGTATTTATGAACACAAAAGCAATCTGCTTTTCTAATTAAGAGCAAAATTTAGCACAATCGGCATCCAATCTAGATTAAGATGTATGACCAGTTGTGCAAAGCACGTATATCGACCTATACAGAACCATATCTTTTCAAAATGGTATTTTCACATTACACCGGAATACTAAAGATGCACCAGATACTTCCTTTCAGAACGAATTGGGGGCTCCACAATATATTAATTCGAGTTATGAGATCTCCTACTTTACGCATTTCATTTTCACTCCAAACCTACCGAGAAAAATGCACCCAAGTCAAACAAGTTCCTTAGCAAGAAAGAGAAAGCTACATGTTATCCAAAGAAGACCAAGCATAGTTAATTAATGTCATCTCCCAAACCTCGCCCGTTACACTTCAACCATGCAATACTCGCCAATCTCTTATTTCCCGAATTTCAGAACATATACAATAAAAGGCAATATGAGTAGCTAATTGTTAACAAGATGAAAACGATGTTCACCAATGAAAAAAAAATGAAATTGTAAATTTGTGACCCTGGTCGAACACATATTGTTTTATTTATTGGTATGGTTTTGGTACTGACAGAATAAAAAATTTAAAGAGAGGGATATAGAGAAAGTGGCGGGACAAAGAAAGAGAAAGTTAGAGCAAAACCACAAGGCACAAAATCACACAAGTGATCTAGGCCTGTATCCTGTGGAAACATTGAAGAATGACATATACGATTAGGAGACTTCAAACACCTTTGTTTTGGAAACATTTTTCCTTTACTATACCCCTGTTATGATCTCCAAGGTCATTAGGGTTAATCCCAATGCAAACAAACCTCTTCAAAATGGTTAATTAAATTGTGTTATGTCCATGTTAGCCATACCCTCTTAAGTAATTACAGGTCAATATTCATATATGTATATGCATATGTATATGTATATGCGCGCGCACACACACACACAGAGTAATAATAATCATGTGCAACTCCAGCCTTATTATTGGTGTGCAGTGCATGAATAGTCCTCTAAAGATTTCCCTTAGCTATATTATAACGAAACTAGGCAAATAAGAGTTGGTATATTAATTTCGCTACCGCCACTCCCCCTCCCCAGGCAAAATTCGGCCCTTCGTCATGAAGACTTCTTAGCTCCTTGAAGATCCACACAACATGTGCCTGTGGTTCATATACTTGAAAAGGAGGGTGAAACTTGTAATAGATCAGCATATAATAGGTGGCACATACTTGTGTTATAACTGAACAAATTGATCCCCCGAGATAGTGAGTTGCTTTATATGAATTACGGGTTAGTGGCCATTTTAAGTATAACGGAGCATATTAGTTTTTCACTTTTTCAAGAATATTCAATTATCGGCAGTTTGCCACCAAGGGTTCAGCGCCGGACACAGGTGGTGTTGCTTAGCTCAATCCAAAAAAGCCATCGTGTAGGATATGTCGCATGCTAGCATCATCACACCAAGTGCTTTCATTGTGACTTGTGAATGATGCATGGGAGAGTAAATGCATTTCACATCAGTTAGTCTTACTCATCAAATACTTGTTCATTTTATTATTTTACTCATTCTAAGAAATGGTGCTCATTTCATGATAAGGATGCATTATACACCCTTGGCATATACATGAACCTATTGATTATATCAGCAAGGTAGACTTTGAGTTAGATCGAAACTCCAAATAGGAACAATATATAGAAACCTAATTATCCGTAGAAAGAACGGATTGCCAGATCTCCCGGCCCTCTTTCCACCTTTTGTGTTTAACCTTTCCCGGATCTGCTCTTCTATTTTGTAACATTCTTATCATTCAGAAGTCTCAATGCATACAGCCTACAGCCAGTAATTGAAACAAAGGCATAGTTGAACAGTTTATTACTCAGAGGTTTAAACAAAGAGTTGGCATGGCTATTTCGCTTGCTTACATGAAACTTCGAGTGGGTCCTCTTGAGTTTTTATCCTACCAAATGCTTAAAAAGAGCAATCTTTTAATGACAATTAGTTTGAGACAATCAACAAGCAACTGACATCTTACTCAAAAAATTCACTTCTTGACTTACAAGCAGTTTGAGTAGACATCACATCTAATCTTGTTAAAGTATAGTGTGGAGCAAACAGGAAACAAATCTTAGCCGGTAATCTCTCTTTTCCGACGGAGTAAGTCATAAATGTCACATCCATATTGGGATGTTTTTCATACATAATGTTCTGATAAGGAAAATAATTATATGCATAAACAGAAGCAACCACAAAATTCAAGGCACTGCAAAAGAGTACATAAAAATCATGTGTTGCCATGTTTCATGTGAATAATAAGGATCATGCCAATAAAACTCGAGATAAAGTAATATTCAATGTAATCACGCAAAATCCAAGAAAAATGAAAAGAAGGATTTGAAAACAATGTTAGGCAAGAAGTGATGGTAGTCCATAGATGAACAGAGGCACACTTCTCACAATTTACATGTTAACTAAATTAGGTAGTGATAAGAAAATGTTTGACCTTGCAGTATTTCTTAGAAACTACCCCAGAAACTAAAAAGAATGGTCCTCATACGGAGACACCTATTTTTACCACCTTGATTTAATGCATGGAAGCTCAGTACAGCCATTTATGGGGATTTGGCGATTAAACGTTTTGCTTATAAATTAGTTCCTTCAATGGAGCTAATTAGCAACAAACTTGTCACCTAATGCAGCATAAAATGCACACAACTACAAGTTGAATTACTTTGTGGGAGCATTACAAGAATCTATAATCCATCAAGAGGCTGCATCAACCCATCTTAGATCCTCAACTCTTGAATTAGGGTAACCTCATCTGTTGCGATCACCATATCACACGAGAGTGCACACCAACTGAAGGACTCCAGATCATAAATGTAGAAATTTCATTCTTCATGACTCTAATACTGACACCTCTATAGAAGAAAAAACTTAAAGAGACATTCATAAATAATCATTCTTCACGTTAATTCATCAGATAATGATCCTATGTCATGTTAACTTCACTGATGAGATTGCTGGCATATTCAAACCGAATACAGCAATTTTCTTCCTATCATCGGTAGGGAAACCATCTTAATCCCTTTAATGGTGATTAAAAAAAAAGCAACCAGCAGAAAGAGTTTAGCTTGACCCCTGATATATGCTCATCCAGCAACTTAGACTTACTACAGTAATATCTGGCTCTTGACTTTTTAGGCAGAAAACATTTAAGTATCACTTTTCCAGCATATGTGCGAAGAGTCTACTGCTTTGATAATTGCTATTCTACACTTTCGAAACAGATCTTCTTTCTTTCTCCTCATTCAACTGAGCTAGCAAGGTACAGAAGCCAAAAACACCTCCTTGTTCTGTCTTCTTTCCCCTCTCATTATTCTTCTATCTTAAGACTTGGATGGATTCAATACCAAGTTTGTTTGTTTGTTTATATAATTGAGAACACCACCAAGCTTTCCATCACAAAAGCCTCAACGAAATAATGAGTATCCAATGACGCGAGAATCTGAAATGGTTAAAACTCTTTGTACAGAAAATATGTAGAAAAAGGAAATGAAGCAAAATAAAATGCATACCTACTGAATGCATGTTCCCTGACAGTTTGTACATCCTTCTGCTCACTGGTAAACACTAATTAAAACCTCATGCACTAGACATTAAAGTTTATCGACCACCATTTCAAATGGTTTCCTGAAATTGCTGGCCTCATTTACAAACTTCATAATGATACTAACTAGAAAAACCAGTACAAGGAGCCCCCTCAATTCCACACGCGTCAAAGCACATGCAATTTACAATGCAGCAAGTTGAACATGCCTGAGAGTTTGTACATTTTTTCAGCTCTGCAGCAATCACTAAAACGACAGCAACATGCGCTAGAGCACAGGCCCAGTTTTTGAAAAATACATGGGAGCCCTTATTGTTTCCAAACAAATGTTTTTTAGATGTGCTACTTCACCCCCTAAAAATATCTGATATTAAATAGCAATTAAATTATAATATTTCTTTATGATCATTACAAACGAAAAAAGGCAATACACGCATGTGCATTAAATAATGTTATAGACTTGAGAATGTCGAATAATTGATCACATAATTACTTTATGAATTTATTATCTCTCTTCAAAATACTGCAGTAGAACTTTTTTGTCCAACTTTTCTCTATGTAGTATATTTTTTCAGGGTCCAGTGGTCCACCATCGCTAGGGTACACACATACGTTCGAATCAAAGTTTATTGATACTCATTTCCAATGGTACCCTGAAATTGTCGACCTTGTTCCCAAACTTCATAACAATAGTAACTAGATGGAATCACTATGGAGAGAACCTCAATACACAGTGACTTCGAACAAGTTTCAGAAAGAAGAGTCGTCAGTCACCAACAAAGAGAAGTGCTATGTTAGTTACGCAATGATTATTTGAACAAAGTTCCTTGACAATCCACATTTGTCAAGCAAACTAAATGACATGGACCAAATATTTTAGCTCTTTGATATCAAAACGAAAGGCTAAATCATTTACTAGACCAAGCTAAAGCCCAAACAATAAATTCAATCGACGATGTTGCATGAACTTCTACATACATATAGACATAAACACGCAGCTCAATTCAAATTTGAAACAGATAAATGAAGCATCTAATATTAAGCATATACAACTCATTAACACAAAATCAAATCGAGCAAAGCAAAATACTCCAAAAAAAATTAACTTACAAGACATAAGATAGGACAGTCCGACTACGCAAACGGACAGAACAACAATCCGCTTCTTGGCTTCATCAACAAGGTCCCGAACCGTCACCGCCTTCTTTCCGGTGCTCATCTTCGGGCCTCAGATCAATCTTCACTTCATCAAAAAAATAAAATAAAATAAAAATGCAACTAGACTAAACTAAATTCTACGTCGAAGCTGTCATCCGTTCCGTTCAGAACCACCAGATCCTCCTCATACGATCGTACCGAATGAAGGCTAAATCAGAAAAATAAAATAGGGCCAAAAACTGGATGAATTTGATAACCGAATCGAGAATTGAAGGATTTTAATGCGCGAGAATGAGAATGTGAAAGTGAGGTTTTTTATGTGTGCATCAATTTAGTTACGGCATTTTTCAACTTCCATGAACTGATTGGAGGTTCTGTAATTTGGGGGTTTTTTTTATCAGAAAACACGTTTTTTTTTTTTCTAATGCAACTTTGAACTGGAAGGGCATGGTTGTTTTTTCTGTGAATTTTTTGTTCAGAGGGAGAGGGAAAAGTGGATGGAACCTTAACCTATTTTGGTAAATTGAGCAAGTTTTGTTCGCCACCGGCCAGGCACGCTCGCGCCGACGAGTCACACGTGGCACGTTGGTGGGGCCATGGTGTTTAGGGCCGAGAAAAAAAAAATGTAAAATGAAACCAACCGAACCAAACCGACGAAATCGAACGAAAAAAACCGAATCAATGTATTGGTTTGGTTTCGGTTTCTAAACTATAAAAATCGAGAATATTGGTTTGGTTGCGATTTAGCCGTGATATTACATTTTTCAAACCGAACCGAATCGAACCGAGATAATATTACTACTATATATTTAATTTTTTTACTTAGTTAATTACTTATATCTATAGTATATGAGCCAATAAAAATTTACTATTGAACATTTTTAATCAAACAAGGCTGCAGCAGATGGGTTTATGTCAGCAGGAGCAGGTGGGCCCGTGTCTTGTACTAGTACGCTTATATTATTAATGCATTTATATTTTATAATATTGTATATTGTATTTATATAAATTTTCACTCTTTTTCTTTTACTTTCAATTTTTTCTCATTCAACTTTCATAATAGAGAATTGTGTTTACTTAAATTTTATAAATTCAATCAAAAAATTTATCTTTTTTGTGATTAAAAATCTCTACTCTATGAATTTGTTCTATCACCTATTAAGATTTAAGAATTACATAAATTATTTTTGAAAACCGAAAGTTTATGAAAACCGAACCGAAAAACGTAAAACCGAATAATCGATTTTCCATATTTTTGGGTTGGTTTCGATTTTGAAAAATGATAAAATCGAAATATTGACTTGATTACGATTTTGATCAAAAGTGACCAAAACCGAACCATGATCACCCCTATTGGCGTTTGTTTGACAAAGTGGCATGAAGTTAGTACGGTCTCATCTTGTACCACCCATGACCCAACCTTGGTCAATTAATTTCCTTATTGCGGATTCTCTAATTACCTTTTCTGAAATCATTTGTGGAATGAAAATTGAGATTTTCTGTCTTAGCGTTTTATTTTTATTATATTAATTTAAAATTCAAAATTTAGAATTTATAAGATAAAAAATAAAATCTTATTTGCCTCGCATGATCAAATGGTGATAATTTTATACTCCCGTTTAGGAAAAAGTATTTTACTTGGTATTTCATTATGAAAAAAATGAAGCAAAGTACGTAATTTGAAACTGTTATTTAATGTGCATTCAATTTCCAATTATTGTAAAAATAATTATAACGCGTGTATATTATAGCATAACTCGAGCTTAGAATATTGCTTCAAAATTTTAATGCAATTTTCTTGGAATTTTGAGTTTTATAGTTATTTAATGAAAGAAGTAAACTATTTCCATTTTTATGACTCAAATCACTCCATAATTTACTCCTTGAAGATTTTGAAAGCTATCAAATTTATGTATATTAATTGGAGAAATTTTCTTATAAGGTGTTACCTTACTTTTTTCTAAATAAATTAATCTTTTCTAATCAATTAATTAGTGACACGTAAACCTAAAAACAAATAAATCAATATAACTCTTAAATCGGTTATTCATTTTTCTAACAAAACGTATATAAAATCATAGTTGGCTTTATTTAATTTGAAAAAAAAAAATTATGAATCCTATCATCAGAAAAAAAATTACATCAATAAAAATACAAATAATGATGTTTTCGTATACTTCTCTTTATATTTTTATACTTATGGTCCGTTTGGTTGGAGGGGTGGAAAATAGGAGGGTTTAACTTTCAACCTCTAGGGGGTGGAAAATGTTTTTCCCTCCGGTTGTTTGGTTGAAGAGGGGAAAAGTAAAGAGTTTCATTTTCACTTG
>JAOWAN010000005.1:2547326-2559237 GCA_028566635.1 Lobelia cardinalis | reverse complement strand
ATCATATTATTATTAATTAATACTATTATTAATTGTAGCCTCACTAAATAATAACATTATTAATAATACTACTTATACCCTATAATCTCATACCCTCTACCAAACGAGTCCTAAACAGTGAAGACCCAATAGCACTTTTGGACTCAAAGCGCCAAGTAAATCTTGTGTTACCTACGTCCACATAATGAACTTTAGAAATATGTGGGAGAAAAATAATCAAAAACAAAAGGAAAACGGTGTGAGAAAGCTGAAAACTAAAATGTTGAGGAGATGGACATTCCCATTTGCCAGTCTCACACTCAAAAGAAGTAAGACGGAATTCCAAAATTTCAGGGAGGGAGCTGTGAAAGAAGCAGCAGCAGCAGATGCTTTTCTTTTTTTGGAGATTTTGACTTTGGAGGAGGATGAGGTGGAATTGTTCAAAGGAGAGAAATGAGTGAGACGATCGAGCTTGCCTACAGGCAAAAACAAGAGAAGCAATAATCGCTAAAATCCATTCAAACCTTGAGACCATTTTTTGGCCTCACCACCGCTATCTATTCTCACCATCATCTTTATCTATCCACACCTACGCACACACCCACGAGTGTGTGTGTGTGTGAGAGAGAGAGAGAGAGAGAGAGAGAGATAGAGAGTAATAATGTATTAATGTAACAAGAAAAGAGGGGGTGTGAAGAAGAGGAAGAGGATAAAAGAGTCCTCAAAGTGAGGAAAGGTAAGGACAGAGGAGTTGGAGGATGTGCCAGCCTGAGAACAACCCTCCAATACTTCCGTAGCATTTGTACTCTTGCCTTACTTTAGCTGCTGCGTGGGGGGATGACTATTACTATTCTCAGACCTATCCCTCTTTCCTTTCTTTCATCAATTAAAAGCTCCCACCACACCGCATCTCTCTCTCTCTCTCTCTCTCTCTCTCTCTAGGAAGTAGAGCTTAACAGAGCAGGAGAAGTTCAATTACTACTACATTTCTGGATAAGATTGATCCCTTCTTTGATTCTTCACACTCATATACACACACAGAGGGATGTTGGAAGGAAAAGCACTAGTAGAGGACTCGGACATGCCAGTGCAGATGCAGATCCAGGCCACGGCATTCGCTTCTCAAGCTTTGGATCTCTATGATGTTCTTGACTGCAAATCTGTTGCTGCCCACATCAAAAAGGTATAACTACTACTAGTAACTAGTACTACTACTTACTTTCTCCCCTCCTCCTCCTCCTTCACACACACACACACACTAGCATTTTCTTTAGAGTTATCTTTGAAATGTGCAGGAGTTCGACAAGAGATATGGGAATGGGTGGCAATGCGTGGTGGGATCAAACTTCGGTTGCTTCTTCACTCACACTAAAGGATCTTTCATCTACTTCACCTTGGAGACTCTTAATTTCCTCATCTTCAAAGGGGCTTCTTCTCCCCCATCCTCTCCCTGATCAATCACCCACCCACCACCCTTTTCCGCCACTAATGCCATGAAAACAATCCTCCCACCTATGTGCATAATCTTTTTTTTTAATTTCTTCACTTTCTGAGCAGCTTAGTTTATTGAAGAGATGCAAGAAAAGGGTAGTCTACTTAGGTAGTAGTTGCAGTAGAAAACAAGAGCATTAAGGTTATACTTCAGAGACTTTTGTAAAATAATGCTGTATGAGAACTATTAGATGGCTACTGTTTCTACTACTTTCTTACTCTCTGCTTTTCATTCACATAGTACTATAGTAGATGTATTCTGCAGTTGCCCCCTCCTGCCCAGTTCAAGAAGATGCTTTTCTTTCTAGTGAACCACTGTTGGAATTACTAAGAAAAATATTGAAATGTTCATGACCGATAAAATTAAGCAGAGGTGAAACTAATAACAAAGATGAACTGTACACCTTGACTTAAAAGTTCACATGAATTTTACATTTTTCTACTCTTCCTATAGTAAAAGTATCCATCATTTCCCCATTAATTTTTATTTGGCATGAAATAATCGCTCTCCACCCACCGGAATTGCTACTTAGTTTGATCACAAGAATCGTCTGGGCAAACTCATTTTGAATGGTCTGTGAGCCGGAGCCCCCATCAATTCTACTTGGTTTGATCACAAAAATCGGACATCCTTGAGAAGAAGCTGTGGAAAGTATTTCCCAATTTTACCAGCCAGCTTTCCCTTTCCCCTGTATTCTAAGAAGAAATATTTAATATGTCATGCAGTATAAGGGAGTAATGCCAATACCTTGTAGAATCAGACAACCGGAGTTAATAGTGGTTTCTTCAGAAAATGTGCCTCCAAATTTGCAAGTACAAGGTCAGCCATGGCTTTGCAAGTTTCCTCAGTATCACTTCCAACGTGCGACTGAAGCACAACATTTTGCAGTCCAAACAACCGTTCAGGCACGTTAGGCTCATTCTCATACACATCAAGCCCAGCCCCGCCTAAGCGACCTTCTTGTAGAGCAGACACGAGTTCAGGTTCATCAACATGACGACCTCTTCCAATGTTAATGAGGATTCCCCTCGGACCCAATGCATCAAGGACTTCACGGTTGACAATATGGTGCGTTGCTTCAGTTAGCGCACATGCAATGACAAGGATCTGGCAGTTAGCAGCTAGATCCATGATATTTGAATAGTAGTTGTAATTTGTGTTAGGCTCCTTGTAAGATCTGGAGCAGTAACTAATTGGACAACCAAATGCTTCAGCTCGTTTCGCAATGGCAGAACCAATCCTGCCCAATCCGACAATCCCAACTGGTTTACCACTGAACTGAAAAAGAAATGTAAATAGTAAGACTAGAAAACCGTAAAACTTTGGGATAAGAAATGTGAGTTAGAATTTATCAGGTCGAAACGCCGATGAGTAACTTGTACGTAATGGTTTTCACTAGCTTGATTGCCTTGCAAGTTTATAAGATGCTCTACTGTTAAACCATAGTGACAATCACACCCACATGATTCACACAAATGGCTTTATCACAACTCAGGTGCTACCAGGGTCCTTCTCATTCCTATACCTGATTGGTTTCGCAATTCTGCTGAGTTTTATACCCTGTGGATATTCTGCTACTTTCACCAACCAGTCCAAAAATTGGGCCCTAATTCGACTCTTAATTAATCAATTCGACCCTTTTCAAATGAGACTTGTTTCTTACAAACAAAAAGTTCTTCGATTGGGAATGCATTGGTATTTTCAGGGGTAGATTTTAACATCACCACGGTTGTTGATTTTTTTTTTAAAGAGGGCTTTGAAAGGGGATCAAACTTGAGCCCTAGCCTCTGCCTTCCCCATTATTCCCTGGCATCTCCCATTCACGCCCGCGGGAAGAAAATTCCAATTGTCAATTGATGCACTTTTGATCTCTGTTTCCATTCATCACAAGGAAGTACCCTCACTGAGCAGGAAAAATGGGCTTCCTCGGATACTCAGAGGAACTAAGGGAATCCAAATCCTACTGCGAGGTCCACTAGAGATCAGAAATTGTTGAAAACTGTACATTACAAACTTATTTATGATCTGGATGTCGGCCAACCTTGCTTAATCTAACAAGGAGACAAGAATTTAGCTTATTAACATCAGAAAGTGTAATGATGACACTTATCAACAGTATTCCATCAATGCTTTAATTTTCAATTTGTAATATGACAAAAAAAAAAAACAAGCAAAAGTAAAATCAAAGACATCCTTCAAAACTCAAAAGCTTATTTCCAATACAAAATATTTTACTTTTGGTTACTTAAATAGAATGTCCTTAGGGCACTTATTAGCATTATCCATCTTAATTATTGCTGCACTCGTTAGCAGGACCCTTGAAAGTATAATTCACATGTATAAAGCATGCAAATATACGCAAGTGAGGGGAGGGAGAGAAAATTCAGGAAACCTTGGTAGCCAAATCAGCATCTCCGTTCTTCCACAATCCATTTCTGACGAACTTATCACAGACGCAAATCCTCCGCAATGTAGCCAAAATCAACCCAATTGCTAAATCGGCGACGTCGTCAGTAAGAACATCAGGGGTATTCGTAACCCTAATGCCCCTCTCCTTACACTTGACCAAATCGATCTTGTCCAAACCCACACTGTAACTGGACACTATCTCTAACCTGGGCAGCGACTCAATTAGCTCCGACTCCGCCCCAAACGCTGCGTTCCCGACCACTGCTCTGATTGATTCCGAATTCTCTTTCAGGAATTCGCTCTTTGATGGAACGTTCCAGAGTCTAATAAGCTTGAACCGCTCCTCCAGCTCCTTTTCGAGGTAGGATGACATTGGACACGTCATCAGTACGCCTACGGCCTCCATTCTGTTCCTACTGGTTCGGTAGAGCAGCAACAGCGATCGGCTGTGTGTCGCGATTTTTTTTTTGCAAGTTTCGGCCCATTTCAACCTCCATAACTACTATAAATCTGGGCCGGCCAAAATTTTCAAGGAAGATAGCGATTGAAGCCTTAAATTTGAACATATTAGGCCTGAGAAAGGCCCAGTTTCCTAACTTGAAATTTTACCAAAATTCTCACCATCACCTTAGTTATATCAAAAATACCCCATTAACAGGAATCCGAAGCAATAGGTTATTGGCAGAAAAAAGTAGATTCTACTTAATTGGGATCGCTAATGAACTTGTCAATAAACTTTCTCAACAGGTTATCAAGACGATGATCATCAAAATTAACTCAGCCAGCATCGTTTCGATCCAAAAACTGCTTCTTCTTTTTTTTTCTGTGCTTCAGATTAGATACTAGTGGAAGCCGATCATAGTTACCTTTCTCACACCACCAGCGTAGGATGTCCCCAGACCCACAAGAATTCCACCAATAGCATTGAACATAATGGGGGATCTAAAACTGAAGAAATTAGTAGATCAAAACACCAAACGTATGAGTAAATACCTTCATCACATGGCCCTTTAACTACTGACCATCAACTGAATCTCGCAAGAGTAATACAAGCATCTGCTATTGCTACAGGAAGTAAAGTGGAACAGGAAACAACTCGAGGTCAACACACTGGAGAAGACAGAGAAACACACGCATAAGCTCGAGGTCAAAACATCGGCATAGAGGGAGAGAGAAGTGCGTGGGAGGAATTTGGGTTATTTTCTAGTAGGGATATTTTTGATATTAACAAACGGTGCCGAAAATTACAAGAGCGACATTTAGCAACCCATAAATTTTATTAAACCTTCTCATCACAGGCCAAAAGAATGAAGGAGCTCCCAAGTTCCCAACTCCACTATGCCATCAACACAAGTTGCACAATACATCATTTACTTCTTACAGTTGTGGAATGCAGAGTGTTTTGGTTAAATTTGTATAGTGAGATTAATGACTCAGAAGATCAAAGTAATGCTGAAATAATGGCTTTCAAGAAGCTAAAAGTAGCTTGTTATTGATAATGATACATACTTCTTATACACATTGTGTATTTCAAGAAGCTAAAAGTAGCTTGCTATTGAAAATGATACATACTTCTTATACACATTGTGTACATGCTGGTGCAAATAAAAACATACGTAGCTCTAAAAGCTTACAGCTAGAGCATGACAACCTCAAGTTTAGCAACTATTAAGGAACTGGAGTTAGCAGGGGGTTTTTTGGCCTCCACGTTCGCAATAAGGTCAGCGATGGTTTGTTTTCCACACTGCCAGTTGTCACATGAGGTGAGAGGACGGCATTGTCAAGAGCTAAGATTTGTTCTCATACTTCAGGCTTGTTTTCAGACACATCAAGCCCTGTTCCAGCCAGCCGACCTTCAATCAGAGCAGATACTAGCACAGGCACTTAAATGTGTTGACCTCTTCCAATGTTGATGCACATGCAACAATAAAGATTTGGCAGTTGGAGGCCAAGTCAACAAAATGAGGAAAATCTGTGTCTTTTGAATCTGGTTTTTCAGATCTGGAACAATAACTGATTGGACATCCAAATCCTTCACAGCTCTCTTAGCAATTGCTAAGCCAATACCGCCTATTTCAATTATACCAGCAGACTAGCCACTGAACTGCCCAAAACAGATATCAAAAGAGTTAGAAAATGATAATCGTGACCACTTGCTCGAAGAACTGGATATATCTGAGCTCAGATCTTGATCAAAAGCATAGGCATAACAATGAGAAGCATCTCACTTGTCAAGCAAATGAATATCGAATACCAATGACCAGCAACTCAGCAAGGTAGGCAGTAACTAAACATTCACAGTAGACCAAAACACTTATGTTGGTATTACGTAAAGAAGGTAATCTTTTATACAATCACTTCATCTCTTTCCATTTTCTTGGTCCAACGGTCAATCCCATTTTCCATTTACCACCTACAGTTCACCATCGTTACATAGTCCATTTGAATTAAGTTATCGTTGAAAATTGGGGGTACAATGTTCTCAACATGAGGCATCTTGATTGGAGTTCATTTTTGATTTTGGTGGGTTTAGTTCACTAAGGCTCAAGTCAAGAAGTCGATATGGAGTCATTTTTGGCAATATGATATGATCTTTTATAATGATTAAAGTGAAAACAAAAGGATAGAGAGAGAGAGAAAATCAAAAATTAAATATCATATCATGTCTACTTCACGGTCTAAGCCTAATTAATACCAGTAAATTTTATTTTCTGTTCAGTAAATAAGTATAACAATTGAAAACAAAAACATACTTCATCCATCAGGATTGGTCAATTGGCAAACAAAACTAAGCATCTCCAAACAGGTAGCATCAGACATCATAACATTCAGAATTATGTGTACTTTTGGATAGAGAGAACTCAGTGAAAAATGACCCGAGAAGAGATTTCCCAAAACCTTTTTAGTTCACACAATCAGCAAAAGCCTTCCAAGTTTAGCAGCTATACGCTGCTATGTTCGAAAACCAAACTCAAACAAATCATAAACAGTTAAGTGATACTCCTTTAAAATTGTCTAAATAAATCTACATTTTCAACTGGAGTATCAAAGTGTTACTTTAGAGGAACCAACCAGAGGCAATCATGAAAAGCAAGAAGAAAGAAATAACAAAAAGTAAAGAAAAGAAAACTTGGAGTTCAAATTCTCTTCATACCACAACCCACTCCTCATAAGCCAACTGCAAGCACAAATCCTTCTGAGAGTCGCCAATGCCAGCAGTATCACAAAATCAGCACCGTCCTTGGTCAATGAGTAGGGTAAGTAACCAGAGCTGTGACTCCGCGAGGATCTCAACACTCCGTAACGAGTCAATCAAGGCTGAGTCAGCTCCATTGCCAACAGCTCTGATCGAGTGAAAAGCTTTGAACTGGTTCTTCTTCAATGCAAGGTGAGGTGAAGAGACTGCTCTCCCGAGCCATCAAATTATCAATCGGATCCTCATTAACCAATATTAATTCCTTAATAACTTCAACTCTCCCTTTTATCACAGCACAGAGAAGACTGATTCTCTTCTCCATTCTGTCCTCAATCGAGGTGCCCACTTGCAGATGCAAGATACAAAAAGACAGATTTTTTTTCCTCTTTACATGGAAAAGCTTTTCATTCTATCAAAGGGAGGGGGATTAAACCGTCAGGGTTCAGCGGGGGAATCGCACCTATCTCAATAAAGTCTATGATCGGTTTGAAGAAAAATTGTTTTGATTCAACCATCTTTTTCTTGGCTTAACTACTTATAAGTGTACTTATCCAATGCTGACACAAGGGCAAGCTCTTCTATTCTGGTTCATGGTTTCTCTCTGCTCCTAAATAACAGAACACTATTGGATCAAATTGATATATGACCTATTCGAAGCTGCCACCGGTATGCGCCCCTAGGTATTCTCTACCTACCCACCTGTGTCGGTTTCGGGTGCAGGTACCAAAATCTTTGTAGTAGACAGAGCTAATTAGAAGTTCCCAACCACGGTTCCAAAATTTGCTTCCTTGCCAAATTTATCTTCCCCTCAGATGAAAACAAGAAATTTTCCGAGAAAACTTTTATCCGTTGAGCGAAGGCCCTTTCACTCGGCACCGTCGGATCACTAAGGCCGACTGATCAAAGTTCATTCCATTTCATATTTATCAACATTTTTTGCCCCTCCTTGAATCAAATCGGTCTTTCTAGGATTAGTTCTTATATAAGGGGGTCTGGCTAAATACTCCTGGGTGACCGATAGCAAAAGCCCCAATTAAAAAAAAAAACTAGATGCTGAAAAAGTAAAGGATCAGCAACAAGGGCATTCTAGTGCATTGTAGATTCTTATCCAAGACTTACGCCATGCTAATGTGCCTTGGATGATCCACATCTCAGGGTCAGGCGCCGATGAGCACATTGAAATGCATTGGAATACCGACGTATATCATGAATCGGAATTTATTCTTTAGTCAATTATGACAGAAATGCCATGTAAGTATTGCTTTCATATGGCGGGAGTCATTGGTTCAAATCCAATAGTAGGTAGAGCTTCAAAGATTACTCGACCAGTTGGAGAAAAAAATACTAGAGTACTCGACCGGTGAGTCTTGCGGTCAAGCTTTCTTCTGCCTTGAGGCATCTTTCCAATGATTATTTGAACAACACTATGCATTGAGCAGCCAAACAAGCCGTATGTAATGGGGTTACCCCACCAGATAATGTGGCAGCATGTAAAACGCTCCGGTCATCTTCGATCAACTTGAACAAACCGACACAATACAGCTTATCATGTAATTTGCATCTGTTCTAATGCAGCCTCCGCCAACATCCTATGCTAGTGATCCATTTCAATAATTAGCAAGTGCTCATGCGTAGAGCATGGACACTTCCCTTGCAAGTAAGTTAATAACTGATGCAGCCATTAGAGAAGGAAAATAAGTTTCCACACAAGCATGACACTAACCATGCAATAAAGGAGACATCATTACATTATTGGAGATAGGGATCCACCTCCTAGCTCAAGTTTGTGCAGGTTCTCTATTCCATGGGGAACATCTATCACCCCAATCTTCAAATAAAAGATACTTGATGGCAAACGGAAAACTATATAGAAGTATTCAAGCCTAGCTCGGCTCTCATACTCTTGTTGAGTGTGCCAAAACTAGTAATCACCAAGACTACCCTTGAAAACCCCATCATCATCATCCACCATTGTTGACCGAAGAAATTCATCAATCCACTTGCTATATCTGATGTCATGCACTGGTTAAAAAAGGATAGCATAAATAGAAGGGAAATGTAGCTATAGAGAGAGTGGGGTGGGGTGGGGGGCAATTTTCCACTGTTGTTACCTACAATCCCCATTCCTTGTTGGACGAAATAATCAAGTTTCCAAAAGTTCAAACAGTGCATTATGTCCCACAATAGTCATTACAATTTTTATTTTGAGAAGATCAACCCCCAATTCTGTTTCTGCTTCGTCAAAGATCAACTCTCTGCAGCTATTGTGCAATCTTATTGAAGGATAGATTAATCAAGTATATCAAACCAATTATCAGACAAGCACATTGTTTTAGTTTTTGTCCCGTACAACAAACTACTGGATAGTTAGACCGACCAAATTTCTTATCCCTTCCCACATTGCGGCATGTTTTCACTTTTCCCCCTCTTTCTCTCCGTCACACACACACACACACACACATATGCTCACAGGCACTCAGATAAAAGAAGAGCTTGACAATATAGATAGGTCAGATTCCTCAATGTTGAAGACTTGACTCATTGGCAATGAAAACTTGGTTATCGTGTGTTCCTAAATTGATGGAGTAACTTAAGTTTAGTATTTGAGTGTTTCATGAAGCTAACAAATTGACACTTAAACATGTTTCATTGTTCATTAATTTACAACGGTATAGCGGTACCACTAAGGTGATAATATTATACCATTAATATTGTGTATGTATCCCAGTTTCTTAATTTCTATGGAAAGTACAGGTAATACTAAGTTGGAGACAGAGCAGGTAATACAATTTATTAGTTGATGTTTCCCAAATGTGGGCTAACTAATACTAAGTTGCAAAGCCTCTATGTGACTTGATGCTTTAGCATAATCTACAACCGCTAGGTTACTTGGCTATTTACCTAATAATGACTCACATCAATCAAAAATTAATGTTGCGACCGAATTGACAATCGTGCACATGGCGTAAGTATGAAGATGTAGACAAGTTCGATCCGTTGGATATGGTTTGATAATGGTAATCCTTGAACCCTGAAATGAGAACAAACAACACCTAAGTGATGAGGCAAGGTTTTTACCTTACTCAAACCCTCATGCATGCGAGTAAGAGATTGTTGTGATTGTGGAAGTTTGTCAGTCAGCTCGACAGTGAGAGTGCGAGCTAGATGAGTTGCTCACGGTGAAATATAAGCAGGGTACTTAGGAGTCAAACGAACTTGATGTACATACCCATTAATGCTCTGAAGATGGGATTTAAATTTTAAAGTTGCAATGAGGGAGGTGCTTGGTCTCCTAGGCTTAGGAGAGAGTACCCTATAATGGCGGCAGGTGCTCATCTCGTGTCCTGTCAGAATTCAACCAGCCCTGCAGCTTTATCGGCAATTTTGGATGTGGATCGGCAGTGTCAGGCGGCTATAGGGATGTGACATTAGTGCCGAAAGACATCTTTTGTCTCTAGGCTAGCTCGCATGCGAGCTGGGCGTGGATAGGTTATTGGAGCCTTAAGGCGAGCTAGGGAGACGAGTTGAGGAGTCTGAATATCGTCTTCAGGTCACGGGCCATGCCTAGCTGGATTGGATCCACGTCAACTTGCTGTTTGACCACATGGGTCTAGGTGGGACACTCCAGCAGGCACATCAGTTGTCCCCCGGTCTAAATTCATGGGAGGATTAGAAAATGTTTATCATTGGTGGAATGGATTTCGAAATTCGTTGATGATTGTAAAAACAAGGAGAAAATACCAAAAACCCCCTCAAAAAAACTTTCATATCAAAAAAACCCAAATTTTAAACCTATTATTTAAAAAATCCAATAAGACAATTATCCATACCTAAAAGTCCAAACCACAATTCCATAAACACTGTTAGCAAAAAAAATAATGTGACAAAACACCCTCTAGGCCAATGGCTTAATTGTAGAGAGAGAAAAAAAAATCCCAAATTAACTTGAACACCAAAGCCGTTAGTTTCGTCCCCCTCCCTCACATGCATGCTTCTCATTCATCTTTCTTCTTCATCAAATTCATCCAAGAGACACCTCATGCTTCAAAAAACAAAATACCCAAAATCAAAACCCTAGCCCCCAATCAATCCATGACCTTGTTCTCCAAGTGACCTTAACTATTATTAATATAGCTGGGGAAATTCCGCTATCCGTGGTCTATTCCAAGTTCGGTCCCTCAAGGGCCTCAACCCAGATACATATTTTAAATCACAAAGGAGCAGATGGAGGGTTGATTTGAAATGAATTCTCAACTTGGGCCACAAGTTTTCATGTTGACTTGAACCTAGATGGAGTTTTAAATAAGAGTTAATGAATTCACACTAATCACGAAAAGAAAAGTTTTGGTACTTGCATCGCTTTTATTCCTGGAGTATTCGGAATGGTAAGCTGATGCAGCGTGTATGTGTTCGATTTGGAGGCTGAGTTGAAATTTTTTAGACAAGTCATGATTTGTGGCTGATGTTGACAACCAAAAGGATAAGCTAAAGTTAGTGCCGAAAGTTCACTAAAGATTTAAGAATTTTGAGCTTGATAAAAGAAACAAAACGGCAAAGTGAAAATTTGGGATTAAAAATTTAAAAATCAAATGACAAAATGAGATTTCAACAGAGGATTAGGAAACATTTTTCATTGGTGGAATAGACTAATAAAATTTTTGATGATAAAGAAAACAGAGGCAAGTTGAAATTAAGCCTGTCAATTTGGGTCAAATGGGTTGTAATAGGTTGAGTTATAATAATTAACAGGTTGTAATTGGTTCAACCTATTATAACTCATTTAATCAATCAATCAACTCAATTGTATAATAAATGGGTTAAGTTAAATTCGAATT
>JAOWAN010000005.1:2523912-2534960 GCA_028566635.1 Lobelia cardinalis | reverse complement strand
AATTGAGCAATCTTGAGTTTAAGGACTTTTACCCAAATATTTTTTCAGTACAGGGACCATTTCTGCAATTTGCCCTACCTTTATTATCCTTAAAAAGATCTACGTTTAAGGATAATAAAGGTATCTTAATAAGATATTTCTTTTATCGCAGCAGCGACTTTTTGTACCCTTGAAGTTTTCATACATTGATTGAGCACTTTAGAAATGAATACTCTCCCCATTACGAGAAATAATCTAACTTTCTCTTCTTTTTTTGTGACCTAAAAGATAGTCTAATTTTCACAAGAGGCTAAAATTTTGGTGCCAGTAGGCTAATGAAATCTTTTTATTTGGATGGGTATTAATGAGCACGAATCGTTTTATCCCGTCCTTAAAAGAATACTTATTTAGAAATCGAGATTTTCTGTTCCAAACGGTCTCTCTTGTTACCATTTATTTTTAAAAAATCAAATGATATATCTATTAAGACGGTTATATAATATAGACTCACTATATTTTAATTCTCAGATTCTTCTTTAAAATAGTAAGTAAATTATCAATAGTAACTTCACAAAAAATAAGCAATTTCACATATAAAGTTGGTCAATATTTTGTAAATTTGACCATTCATTTGGGAACGAGGGAGCAACTATATGTTATGCTTTAATACGATAATGTACAAAACCATGCATCAAAAATTTGAATCCGCAGTTGCCCAAGCACACATCAATGGTGGCGTGACGGGGCAGGAGTTGAGCTGCATCTATCGCTAGCAACACAATATATTGCTGCCTCGTACGTACCACTCTAGTCTCAAGTGGTCCAGACAATCATTTTACAGCAAAGTTGGTAAATGGCAACAATAATGTTCAGATCAGAAATCTGATAGATATTGATACGGTGATATTATATCATTTACATATCGATTTTTTAATTGAAACTTAATTATACAACCGTATTAATAATAACAAAAAAGAAATACAAAATACACACTATATAGCTATTTACAGCAATCATGCACGCATACGAACATGGGTAACCCAACTCCAGAAATGCAACATGAAGAAGATAACTTGTAAACTAAAAGAGTGGTCCAAAGTTTGTGTGGGTGCACTTGAGCATGTAACGTAACCTAGCCTAGCTATTTCATCAATGAAATGCAAAAACAATTCTTGATGTGGGCATTCTCTCTTGTAGTGTAGCGTTGAGTACTGAAGCTCAATAGAAGCTAACCAAGTCAAAACAGGTTATGGATCCAAATAATGGCTAAGCTAGGACCTATTCATACAAACTATGAGAGTCAATTGAAAAGCAAGTTTCGGAATTTCATGAATGGATCAGAAACAGCAGGAAAATTTAATTCCTCTCCCGTTTTCTTTTAATTGCCCACTTTATCCCTCCTACGTGAGAGTTTTACGTCGAAACAGTAAAAAAAAAATGAATGAAACATAATAAACCAAGTTACCGACAAATGTTGATATTTTAAAAAATTAACATTCGTTTTGAAATGGAGGAGGAGGAGGAGGGAGTTCATATTTTTGAGGAGGGGGTTCATATTTTTGTTATTAACCGGGAAAACACACACACACACGCACTGAGTTCCAAACAAGTTCTGCAGGCTAAGAACAGCGTTTCAAGAAGGTTGAACCATACGTACCCCTAACACTAATTGATAAGATTATTATTTTAATCTTTGATTGTGTGAACAAAATGACAACCATTAGCTGGGACAAAACAGTAGTCAAAAAGGTTTATCATCCGCTATCTATACTATAAGGGAGAGCTTGAGCTCCACCTACAAATGAATAGTAACTCTAAATGATGAGTAGTAACTTTAAATGATGAGTAGTAACTTTAAATGATGAGTAAATGATGAGTGTGTATTAGGAAGAGAGTGTTTTATTTGTGGGGTTGTGTATGTTTGGATTAGAAATTATATGGAGCGCCTATGCGCTCCTAGCAAGGAGCACCTATGTGCTCTTATTCATTTTATTATGTTGTTTGTGCATCTTTTATAACTAAATGTTCATTTTAATATTCTTATTATTATTATTGATTTTCAGTAATAACGATAAAAATGAACATTTAATTTTAAAAAATGAATAAATAACGTAATAAAATGAATAGGCGCTCCTTGCTAGGAGCGCATAGGTGCTCCATATACGGATTGCAAAAGGTTGTTCTGATATTGTAAACTTCATTTCAGTAATGGAGAGAGATTTCTATGGTTCCTAAACTCAGTAATAATTCTAATTGAACAAGTTAAGTGCTAATGTATACATTGAAAATCCTGATTCCTGAATTTAATATATATATATATTTATTAAATTCGTAGATTTATATTGATAAAAAATAATAAATTCTTCAAAACGTAAAACACAGCCAATAATAAAAATTGTGCTTTGATTTTCTGGGGGAGAAAAAGGAGCTTAATAATCGGAATAAATAATTATTTGGTCCATAAAATAAATGCATGTAGTACGGAGATTGTACTCCAAGAAAATACCAAGTACAAGTGTTGAAGCGTGGCAGTTGGGAGAAGTGAGAGGAACTGGGGGGGGGGGGGGGAAATACTTCAACGGCCCAATTACAGTGCGGCGGCGGCGGAAGGAGATGAAGAACAACATAATAGGGGTATGGATGACGTGCCCGATGTCGGCATATCTTCGGGAAGAGCTCTCCAAACGATACGATCTCTTCAAGGCCTGGGAAATTCCTTCTTCCAAGGACGAGCAGCAGTTTCTCAGTCAACACTCCGACTCGATCAGAGCTGTGGTTAGTAATGGAGTCTACGGGGCTGACTCGGCCTTGATTGACTCACTCCCGAGCTTAGAGATCATCTCCAGTCACAGCTCCGGTTTGAATCAGATCGATTTCGGGAAATGTAAAGAGAGGGGAATTAGGGTTACTTACACCCCCGACGCGTTGACTGAGGAAGTTGCTGATTTCGCTATATTGTTGACTTTGGCGACCCTGAGAAGGATTTGTGCTTGCGATCGGTTTGTGAGGAATGGGTCGTGGAAGCACGGGGAATTCCCGTTGACCTCCAAGGTTTGTTTGCTTGTTCGTTCGTTCCTTCCTCTTGCTTTTCATGATTGCCTCTGTTTGCTTACTCGGAAAATTGTCTATGAATAGTAGACTTTGATACTCGGGAGTTGGAAATTATAGATTTGTTTAGGCAAATTTACATGAATTGTTCATGATTTGTTGGAGTTTTGGTTTCGACTTATAGATGCTAACATTGAAAGAGTTTTGCAGATTTTGTGAAGTAACCAGGTCTAGGGAAATAATCTCTTCTTGGGTCATTCTTCATTTTCACTGAACTGATATGCCTTCATTTACTTCATTGAGTTATTTCTGTCCAAAAGTACACATAATTCTGAATATTCATCTCTCATGCTACTTGTCTAGGAGGCTTAGAAATTTTTGTGTCAATTGACCAATCCTGATGTATGAAGTAGTTCTCTTAATAGATAATGAAGGTTTAATGGTAGTAATTGGTGACCCAGACGCAAACACTTAGTTCAGAAATGAAGTCCTATCAAGCCACCTCATACCAAGAACATAGTAAATAAGCTCATTCTGATGGATAATGTAACTTTGGTAAATCCTAGAAAATATGGAAAATGGGATTGACTGTAGGCTCAAAAGAAAATGAAAAGAAAAAGAGAAGGAAAAGTGATTGACAAAAAGCTATTACCTCCATCCCAAATGAGTGTCACAAATTGTTTACAATTGCGAAGAAATTGTGACACTCTATTTTGGACGCACCTTTTCATACCAATGCAAGTGTTGGGTCTGCTGTGCATGTTTAGTTAATGCGAGCCTTGCTGGTCATTGTGAGTCAATAATTATATATTTTCTTGACAAATGAGATACTTCTTATGTTTTTGATCAAGATCTGAGCTCAGATAATCCCAGTTCTTCAAGCAAGTGTTCATGGTTCTATTTTCCAACCTATTTTTTTTGGCTCTCTGTTTTGGGCAGTTCAGTGGCAAGTCTGTTGGTATAATTGGATTGGGCAGGATTGGCTTGGCAATTGCTAAGAGAGCTGAAGGATTTGGATGTCCAATCAGTTACTGTTCAAGATCAGGAAAACCAGATTCAAAGTACACATACTATCCTTGTGTCATTGACTTGGCTTCCAACTGCCAAATCCTTATTGTTGCATGTGCGTTAACGAAGGAAACTCTTCATATTATCGACCGCCGAGTCATTAATGCATTGGGTCCAGAGGGAGTTATCATCAACATTGGACGGGGTCAACACATAGATGAGCCTGAGCTTGTATCTGCTCTGATTGAAGGTCGGCTTGCTGGAGCTGGGCTTGATGTGTTTGAAAACGAGCCTGAAGTACCAAAACAAATCTTTGGGCTTGATAATATTGTCCTCTCACCTCACGTGGCAACTGGCAGTGTGGAAACACGTAAAGCTATGGCTGACCTAGTTATTGCAAACTTGGAGGCTCATTTTCAGGGGAAGGCCCTGCTAACCCCTGTTCCTTAATAGTTCCTAAACTTGAGGTTGTCATTGCTCTAGCTGTAAAGCTTTTGGAGCTATATCTGTTATTATTTGCAGTTTTGCACCAGCATGTACACAATGTGCAGCAGAAAATACATACTCTTATCATTATAAATAACTAGTTACATTTAGGTTCTCGAAAGCCATTATTTCAGCCTTGCTTTAATCTTCAGAACCTCATAAGTGCAAGAAGTATGATGTATTTATTGTGTTGATCGATAAGTGGAGCTGGAATAACGGCTACTTTAATCTTTTGGGTTGTGATGAAGGTCCAACTGTCCAACAGATTTTTCAGTAGAATTATATGGAGCGCACATGCGCTCCTATTAAGGAGTGCATGTGTGCTCCATATTCATTCTATTACATTGTTTTGTTAATGTTTTATAGCTAAATGTTCATTTTATTTTTCTTAATATTATTGTTGATTTTCAGTAACAATGATAAAAATGAACATTTAGTTTTAGACAATGAACAAATAACGTAATAAAATGAATATTATCACATAGGCGCTCCTTGCTAGGAGCGCATGTGCGCTCCATATACGGATTGGATTTTTCAGTCATATTGACTCTGGCTTCAAAACTTTCCGTGGAATTTCTCTTGGGCAAGGCCTAAATCCTTGAAGTCGTTATGGTAGTTGCAATAGGGCCTAAATTTGAAAAAAAAGAAAAAAAGAAAAGAAAAGAAAAAGTAATCGACAATTCAAGTAACTTTTCCCTAACGGATTACTGTACTATCATTATATGGATCAATTCCAAGTCTCTAACACACACCATTAACAAAAGTCTAGTCCATCCCATGATAATAGCCCACTGATTGTGGGGGGAACACTTAGAACGATGACCAAGAGAAATGTGTGTAGAAGTACAAGAATAGCATCCAAACCCAACGGCATTCAAACTGGGGGAGGAAACCTGACTATCTAGTCCACCTAAAGCCACCTCAGAACTTACAAGCAGAAAAGAGCAACGGAAATCAGGCGTACAGCCGGAGGAAACCTCCTCTGACAACCTAGAAACAACAAACTGGATTCAACAAAGTCGGAGAAGCAACCGAGAGAGAGAGAGAGCAATACAAGAATGGCAAGTATTTGCTGTATTTCTTTGGAAGAAAAATAGCTGATATGGAAATTCAAGCACATTAAGATCCATTAGGTCTAATCTGAAGTAAAATATGAACCCACATAAAACTGAGGTTCTCGATGAAAACTCTGGTATTTACAGTTAATCATTAGTCATCTCTGCCTCTATTTATATCACTGTTGTTTCTATAGAAGTATCAATCATTAATCTTCACACTGCAACCCCGTCTTAATTTTGTGCAATGTGCACGAAATAAGGTGGTTAACGGACTCCACGGACTCTCCACTCAGTTTAGCAGTTGGAGAGTTACTTGTAAGTATCTGAAACGCGATGGTAAGCAATGATCCGCCTTCTATGTTCCTTTCTTCCGGCTTCGAAGTGATAACCAAAGGCCTCGACTCGAGACCGTCAGGTAGGATCGAAAAGCCGGAGGGTAATATGGCAATGTTGCTAGAGTCGCAACCCGTCATCACAGATTGCATTCCAGCGACATCCACGGGAGCATACACCACCATTGACTCATAACTGTTTGTGCAACAATCTTGTACTATCCACATATTGTCCTTCGTCTTCATTGTCTAAATGTAAGAAAATAATTGAGAACGGAGATTTCACTTTTATCTTTCCCCAAATTTCACAATCTATTTAGCTGAAAAAGAGAAAACAGAACTTACTTGAATAGATACTGCATTTCCTTTATCCTGTCCTTTTGCCAAGTTTGCAATAGATTGTACTGGACCTCCATTCGTCATGATATCCCACTACAAACATACACCAAAATGAGATTTTCAAAGCATTTAAAACATAATAAGTTTGTGACTTACCTCCAATAACTTAGGCTAGAAAACATATTATACTACTACCATTTTTCATTATTATTATTAGAAAACAGTATAATATTCTGTGACAGAATAACTGGTCGTTGGCTTGCTAAGTCCCATACCTCATGTCTTCGTGCTTCATCTTTTAAGAAATTAAAAAGGGCCACTTGAGAAACCGGCAACCATATGGATGAAACTGCACATACTATCACACCAAGAGGTTCTCCAGGGTCATTCAAGTTCTTTCTTGAAGACACCCTTATGTCATCTCCTGTTTCACTTGGTATCTTGTTCCATGCATGATAGCTTGAAGCTCCAAGGGCACGACAAAAGCTCCAAGTCATTCTTTGCGCCAATTTTAAAATGCTTTTCCTTCCGGCCAGGGTGGAAACGGCTGGTTTTACAACAATCAAGATATAATCTACATGTGCCAGATACGGAACTTATGGATCAAGTACCAAAAAAGAAGCAATAATATCTAAGATTACCACTTGAATCCTTTGTAGGTACATTTGTTGCCAAGAAGAACACAAGACGCTCACATTGTAGCTGCAGTGTCGCCATCCAGTGTCTTGCTCCAAAGGCTAGACCGCTATTAACGATTGCATGATACATAGAGTGTACCACGCTTTTCTGGCATTCCAAATGCTCAACCCAAGTGACCTGTGACAAACCATTGGAAAGATCATAAAGATGGGAAGCAATCAGTTTTTAAGCTTCATTTCTGATTTTAGTTCCTAGATTATATTGGCAGTAAGGTCAACCATTCTCAAAAGAAAACAACACAAAAATAATTTGTACTTATTATTCTTTCTTTACCTTACAGTGACCATTCAACTTGTCCTCAATTATGCAACCGGATGGGCATTTTCGACATTTCATAAGGGATGCATCAATGCTATTTTCCACCTTGTCAATGGAAACATCAACGATTGCCCATTGCTCAGCATTCAATTGCTTGCTATATCGCACAAAATACACTTCCCTGGTGCCCACAAAGGGGGTGAGCATTTGCAGCTCTGCAAACATCTGTAAACAAAGGAATGGTAAGAACCAAGCCAATCTCCTGTAAGGGTTCTAACTCAAAAGTATATGAGTTGATTCACTAGTGTCTCAGTGTCTGTGACCAAACCATGCAATTCTCTTCTTCCTCTGATGAAACTAGGATAATCTGTGCATCTTATTTTCACAATTATATAATAAAAATTCTCACCAATTGAGCTGCACCATTTCTATTAGCACCATCCCCATTGCAGATGACAGCGACGGTAGCTGCGTTAGAGATCATGCATGCAAACATATCTTTCCATTGGTTCTATCAGACCAGACAAAAGTATTAATTCCAACACTTGAATAACAATACCTTCATTTACACAAACAAAAGTGGTGCCCACAACACTTAAAATATTTGACCTTACCACATCCATGAAGCTTTGAACTAGTCGTGGCAGATCCACAATGACAATTCCACTCTGTCTTGAAGCCTCAATTGATCTCTTGGGCAGCCCATTGCCCGAATTCTCAAGGGGAAATTCTTTCATGTACTCATCATAATTAAGTATCTCCCTGCCCGTTTCAAGACTTCGGATCCAAAGTGGTTCCCCAGCGCAAGCCATCTTTGTGAGCTCTTCCATTGCTAAATCAACAATCTCCATAATTCGCGACTTTTCAAGCCCAAACACCCCACTGTAAAAGTCTAACGAGCTTTTGTTGTCTTGGTCATTACCAGCAGAACAGGAGGAGGTTGTTGGTGAATGCGATGCTCCTTGTGGGTATTTCCCAATGGTAGTCTTGAGTTTTTCGATCTACATACAAAATTAAAGTTCAAAACTTACAATGATAAAGAGCGACTAAAAAATGAAAATTGTAAAACAACTTTGCATGTGGTATACTGCTATCTAATGTTCATATGGATAATATCTCAAACCTCAGCTTTAAGTTTGGCATTCTCAATGCGTAGCTGTTGCTCCTCAGTTGGAATTGTTGCATCTTTGCTAGAGCCTGCATAACCGCAGTTAGGGCAACAACCGCTCTTTATAGTCTCTCTCAATGCTTTATTCTCATCACGGAGTTTATCCATTTCTGTTTTCAACAACGAATTTTCATGGCGTTCCTGTATAGCCTGCAATACCAATGCTCATACATCAAAAATACTGGAAACTCATCACTGCCACCTGTTGCAATCTCTGTATCATATTTTTGTAGTTCTATTTATTCTGAATTGCTGAATAAGACCAAGATTGCACAAATAATGGCATTCATGCCCAGCACATTTGAAACTTTAACCGCTATATGAGTAAATAAAACAAAACGAAGTAATAATGCGTAAAGTTAAGAAAACACATGCAGGTCGAATTTCCAATGTCCATAGAAGTTAAACATCAAGCTGAGGAGATTACTATGTAATTACCTTGATTTGGGTTCGACGATTCTGAAACCAGAATTTGACTTGCCTTGGATGAAGTCCTAATTGCTTGCTCAATTGTTGCCTTTGCTTCTCATCCGGATGGGGTGACTCTTTAAACAGCCTGCCAGCGAATTTGGAGATTAGTAACATGGGGTAGTCTACTCTATATGGCCATGCAAGCTTGCAATATTCAACTTCAAATCAGATACTAGCAATGTTTATACATACAACAAAAGTCAACTCAGATACATTAAAATGTCGTACGTCGGAACTTGCAGTCAATACACAATTTTTGCTGTGTATATATACCATTTCTTGTTCAGTTAACTTGATTTAGGAAATCAAAGTTAACGCAGCAGAAGAGAAAAGCTTTTATTCGGGAAAAGTTAAATCAATCTCAATTAAAAACTGATAACAAAGTTCACATATGTACGGAGCGAGTCCATCTAAAACCAACCTTTGACTTATACATTAGAGTGGAGATATTTTTCCAAAATGCAAATAATGAGATTGCTTGGTATTATTCTTGCACTTGTCAGAAACTTTTTCTGTGAAGTATGCTTTCACTTTATGATCTTGATTTTTTAAGGCATTATTAGTCTTTTTTTAGTTTAGCCTTTCTAACCACCACATTACCTTTCAAGATTCTCTATTAGGTTGCTTACGGGTGCGTTTGGATGAGTGATTTATTGATTTGGTTTTTGGGTTTTTGTAATGATTATAGTAAAAAGTAAGAGAGAGATAGAGAGAAAAAATGTGGGATCAATGAGAGAGAAAAATCAAAAATCGAAAAATCTGGGTGAAAATCACCCAAGAGAAAAATCAAAAATCAAAAAATCAAAAATCTGGGTGAAAATATGGCAAAACTTTATTTTCCAAAATTTACTTTTTACAATAATGCCGAATCTTCATAATTGAGTCATAATTTCTTGGCAAACCGAGTTAACCCAGCAATCAGCAGACTGGTTCCCTAATTAATTAACTGTTCCACTCTTAAGAGTCATTAAAAAAAATCCTCATCGTTAACTGAAAAATTATTCAATGGGTCTGTCACACCACGTCATCATGCTAATGTGGTGTGACGTTCCATTAATTTTTTAACATGTGTAGACATCAACCAATCTGGTAAAACAGACCCCTAAGTTATGAGGTCAATCCATAAGTTCGTCGTACCACATCAACTTGATGACATGATAAAGCTAAAGCATGATGTATGATAATTAGCAAAATCACCGTCTCGATGACGGGGTCATGTATTTGACCCAGTAGTCCAAATTACTTCATCTGTTTCAAAATAAATATTGATTTAAATTAAAAAATAAATAACTTGATCGACCTAACTTTATTTAAGTCGAGAGAGAAAATATGTGTCGTGTAAATTCTTTATGGGCTAGAGAGATAAAATTGATTTTAAATGCCTGAGTATAAAAGAAATATATGTTTTGCTATAGATCCATTGTTAAAAATTTATTATTATTATTTTTTTTTTGACTAAAATGATACAATAGCACAATTTAGGTTTCTTTTATTTCATTTAAGGAGATAAAATATATATTGTACAAACGTGCGAATCAGTTGTATCTTAGTATATTTTTATTGTATCTTAGTTATATTTTTGTTGTGTCGTACAAAATATCTAAGATACGAAGATACAATAAAAATGTAATAAGATACAAAAAAAAAAAAAAAGATACGACAAAATTAACAAAGATACAACAAAAATGTATTAAGATAGAACATGTTCGCACGTTCGTACAGTATTAATTTATGATTTGTAGCTGTTCATTTTCCTATATATATATGAATTACGAAAAATATATGACTTAATTACCATTTTTAATTGTTTTTATAGAATATTAGAAATGGATAGATGAAGTTACAGAAATCAATCATAGGTCAAAGTATTAATTAGATAAATCATTATTTGCATATAATGGAGGAGTGCTGGTGCCGGTGCGCGGCCGAACGAAAAAAAGAGAATATATAATTTAATCTTTGGACGTAAAATGAATGAGGAAAAAAAAGGGAAAATAAAATTTAGAAAAATGAACGAAAAAGAGAGAAGAAAAATACACAAAGGTGAAAGATTGAGGCCGAGAGCATACCGGTACACACACAAACACACACACACCCCACATGTGATATGAGGGAGAGAGAGAGAGAGAGAGAGAGAGAGAGAGAGAGAGAGAGAGAGAGAGAGAGAGAGAGATAACAAACACAACCAAAACTCTAATATTA
>JAOWAN010000005.1:2486533-2517004 GCA_028566635.1 Lobelia cardinalis | reverse complement strand
GCGTCCGGACGCTCGACGTCCCGACGCTGTAATGGCGTCCGGACGCTCGCATCCGAACTGGCAGCCCTACGTAGCAGCCCAGAGACCATGCACACACCATATTCAGTATAACTTCCACAGGGACATAGCTACTATGCATAAAACATGTATGACCACTACCAACACTTAGGGATGAGCTATTCGCTCTTACCCTAACCCCAAACCTTACCAACCAAATGAGTTCACAGGAACAACTGAGCTCCCACACTCACACAAACACCCACAAACACATCCCTCCCACTTAGGAGATGCATACACAAAGATAAATAAGCATTTCAACACAAGTACTTACCAATTCTTTCATTTCCCTAGCAAGTCTTCTTCAACCTAGGTTTGTGCCTCTCTCTCCGTTTATTTCTTTGAAACAGAGGTGATACACCTCCACACTGGGAGAAGGAGAGTGTATATATCTGTTTATATACCAAGTTGCACCTAGGACCCTCCAAGTTATGTTCTTTTACATCTTCCCCTTTAAAACTTACCTTCTATTATTTCATTTGCCAAGTTATTTGTAACTCTTATTCCATCAATTACCATACCATGCATCAATGACCCACGCATATATTAATGTCACATTCTAATTAAAAAAAATGCATGCATACACACACTCCCTAGGCTTACGTCACACGATCGGTTCCGGGCATTACAGAGCTCCAAGATGCTCCATATACCATCCTGTCAATGGTGTATCATTTTGCATGTTATGGTTAACATGCTAAAAGGTACATGAATGCCAACTCATTAATTTGATGGAAAAAGAAAAACTTTTAAAGCTCCATATGGTGACCAAATTTGTGGGGCAATTAAATTTGCCAGACCATGAGGAGTGAAAGTGAAAATTACCCATTGTTTAGGGGCAACATGGGCAATAACTAACAAAAGAGAAGGGTAATTGCAAATGCAGGACAGAAGTGCAGCGGAGACAAAAGGAGAGCCACCGGCACGATGCCGTTTTATTCGTTTTTGAAATTGGAAAAAAAAAACAATTATGATGAAATTAGGAAATAATGCTCCTCTGTACGGGCTACATACTGAGTACCATCTCGGCCGAGTCTAAATAGATCGATCCCAGCTTTCGCCGTCGCCGGAACTCCGGCATTAAATCCCAAATCACCGATTAGATCCCGTCTGTCGGCTCCCAACCCTCCCTCCCAAATCAATGAATTTGCATCCCTGAAATATCCAAAGCATTTGCTGATCTTCCACATAGGTTCATTTCTCAAACCTGTTGATTCATATCTAAATTACAATTCAGATCTTCCTATATATGTTTTCGCATTGCTGGAATTGGCAATTGCTTGATTTGGCAAGAGGGGATGGATTAATGCGGATGCTGATAAAATATTGTCTATCAACTTATAGGGTTCTTGAAGCATTTGATAACTGAATGCGTTGAGAATCGAGAGGAGGTACTTTTCATTGATTTAGGAGATGTCGTGGTTTAGTGGGAAGGTCTCGTTAGGGAACTTCGCCGATTTAACTGGAGCTGTTAATAAGATCAGTGAGAGTGTTAAGAACATCGAAAAGAATTTCGATAGTGCTCTCGGCTTTGAGGAGAAGGATGTTACTTCTGATGCTTCCAGCTCTGATGGTACTACTTCCATTTATCATTTTATTTCTCTGTATCTGTTATTGTTTCAAGTTCTTGAGTGATTTTTAGATAGGAAGTTAGCTGGACATTTATGCTATATGTGCATCAGCTCCTCATTTGTCACACATTTTCCATACATCAAGTTATTAGATTTCTACATCTTCTGGGATAGATGCCGCACGTGCTTGGGCCTCGGAGACAGGTAGAACTAACGAGTGTATCCTGCTTTTGCCATTGTCTTGGTCCTCGTCGTAATGCCATGTTTTGTGACATTCATGATTGTGGACTAGCTGTCATTACTTGCAATGTGACGAACCTTTGACTGTTACACAGTTGACTGAGACTTGCACCATTCTGTAAAGGCTTAGCTGAGTGCATACACTTATTGAGTTAGCCTCATTTACTAGGGTCAATGCTGATGTATAGAGTATGTGCTGTAATCAGCTAATGATGGGTTTCCCAACATTTAGCTACCAACCTTGAACTTTCTCTTCTTAGTATGTGCTCTTGCAGCAGCTCAAATATCTTTACCATTACTACCTCCGTCCACATAAAGAGCTGCATTGGAAAAAACTTTTTAATAGTGCACTTTTACCTGAGTATTTCCTTGAGCTGCACGAGGTTCTTAAAGTATTACTTTTTGTTTAGTACTCATAACTCACTCATGGAGAGATGAAGGTGAACTTATCTATTTTATTGTTGTTTTGTTAGCTTTACTCAGAACCTGGATAGTTTTTGTCTCTGAATTCAAAACTTTAAAGATATTTGAGATTGATGGTAATTATCTAAGCACACCTATGAATCAAATTCAGTTTCAGGGCTATGGCCTTCAGCTATGTCATTTATGGGGCAAAAAAGTGAGGAAGATCCTGTCCTCTCTGAGCCTCTAGAAAAACCTGAATCATCAAGGTCTCCATCTCCTTCAGCGGAAAATGAAGTGGTTGAGAATGACAACTCTGCTAATACAGTCACTGAACAGACTGCACCCGCAGAAGAAGTGAATGAAGAAGCAAGGACAATAGATGTGCATCAGGATCCCCTTGCTGCAGGTATTGCAAATCCTGAGGAAGCAAATACCGTTGCGACACACCATGGTGAACTGGAAGCTGATTCGCAAGGAGCAGTGGAAGTATCTGAACCAACTTCTGATAATGTCGAGGAATCAGATTCCTTGGATCATCTCCAACAGAGGAAGAGCATAGGAAAAGGTCCTATCAGTGCTTCTGGGCCAGCGGAAGCCGAGCTAATGGTTGCTGGAGATCAAGCTGAGGATAATGCATTTGTGCCTTTTGAACCACATAGCTCGATGAAACTGGAAAAAAGCACAGATGCAGCAAAGACACTGGAAGAAGAGACTGAGGATAAAGTTTTTACAATTAAAATGGAGGATGCATCAAGTGATAGCCAAGGTGTGAGTGAAACAGATCCTCATGTTTCGCAATCAATCGCCTCCGAAGAGTCTGAAAACACTGAAGAAGGCCACCTGCATATTGTACAACGTTCAGATCAGGCTTCAGCTGTGGTTCCTGAACGAGCTTCTTATGAAGATGACACAGTTTCTAGAGCTCAGGAAGTGAGTCACCCAACTGTTGGTAATGATAGTGAAGTAAGAGAGCAGCGTCTTAGTTCGGGAAGCAATTCATCCGACATCGCAGATTCTGTGGTTGAACTTGAGAAGTTGAAGAGAGAGATGAAAATGATGGAAACTGCATTGCAAGGAGCTGCTAGACAAGCTCAGGTATTCATCTGACATTCGTATTCTATAAATGGAATTGCGTGTTAAGGCATAGTAATGAAGCTAAGACTCCCTTTATAGACCCCGAAACCATTGATAACTTTAATTTTAAAGTAGATACGCACTCTAACTTGGTATGATTTTTTTGTGAAAAGAAAACAGCTTGCACGAACTTCTACCTCTCATTTCTTCTTGTTGGTATCCCTATTGTCCTTGACTTAGATTATTCTTTTCCTTTCATTTAACTGGTCCAGTTTTGCCTAAATGGTTGGGCATTATGTACTATAATTGTTTGAGACAATCTTACAGTTTCTTGATTTGCACATTATTCTTATCATTTACATTATTTCTGTAACATATGCTATTTCTTACTCCCTCCGCCCTAAAATAAAAGTCTTGCCTTATTAAGAAGTCAAAATAAAATATATTTGACCAATTATTTAACATATAATAATTAATAACTGAATTTTAGTGTCAAAATATTTGAAATTTGAGAAATATGTACACTATTAATAATAATTCTTATAGATTCGCAATAACAAATCGATTTCTCAAGAATATGGTCAAAGTTTAATTTTGTTGACCACAAAAAAAATAAAAAAAGGACTTTATTTTGGGACGGAGAGAGTATTTTGTATTGTTTTTGCTAGTAGTTCATCAAAGCTGGTTATATTCTTTTTCTTTGATCTGTTTTTTCATGTTAATTATAATGAATGAGTACAAACCTGAAAACCACTTCTTAATTATCATCTCTCAGTCAGGCTCATATTATGGAGATATGCTAGATTCATAGAGATTTGACATGAAAAACAACTTTTGAGTACTTAGTACGCAAATTACTGAGGGTTTATGTGCTAAATTGTGAGTCTTCAGGATATACAACTTCTCCAATTAATTGAACTCACACTAAGGAAGAAATTGTGAGTACAACAACCTACCTTCGGTTTCCTATACAAAATTAATATGAAACTGAAGGATGCGTGCTCCCACTGAACATTTATTCATGTGCAAAGCACTGTTCCTTAAACTCCAAATAGTGTGGGAGACATTCATTACCCCGCTGACCAACTGCACATATGACATACTGAATTTTAATAAAGAAAGCGAATTGGGTTTGAAGTTTTTTTTTTTGGCTACTTATGAACATCAATCCTAATTACCTATGGTAAATCTTACAACTCAAGTCAAATCAACCTTTTGCCACAGCTAATTGGGGTCAGCTACGTGAATTCCCTCTTCCTACTCTGATATTCAAAAGGAAGACTATACAGTAAGTTCAGGGTCGCTTTTACATGCTAACATTCATCTAGCAAATGTTACATAGTGGTTGCTGAATATTGTTGATCTGCTGTTCCAATATTGCCACTCAACTCAAATGAGTCAAAATTAATTATATTTCTTGTCTATATTCCTAGAAGCCTTCGCAGATGTAATCATAAATGTTCAATTTTATGATATTCTTGTCTATAGCTATTGCTTCATGTTGTGGCTTGTTGAGCTCAATGCACTTCCTTTTTTCATCATGAGAATTCACTTCTTATTGCTCTTCAGTATTTAATTCCAATCATTACGATGTCTCTCTACCAGGCAAAAGCTGATGAAATTGCAAAGATGATGAATGAAAATGAGCAGCTGAAGGCTGTAATTGAAGATTTGAAGGTAAGTATGAAGTCTATGTTTGTTTGGGTTCTTTTTTGTGACTTAAGTATTAATGGAATTTCTTACACTGATACCAATACCTGATGCACTTGAAGGAAAATAATTTGCTGTGGTGTCAATCCAAGCATTGTCACTTTGGTCACATGATCTAGATAATTTGTTTAATTGGTTTATGCAAAGGAAGTTATTAGAAGGAAGGTATTCCTAATGTATGATTGCTAGCAAATTCTCTCTCTGGAAGTCACGTAATTAGTGGAAGATGTTTAGGCAGAAGAAACCTTGCAATAGTTAGAAATCTTGAAATCTTTTAGTCCTCTCTCTCTCTCTCTCTCTCTCTCTCTCTCTCTATGTGTGCGTGTGTGCATCTTTTTGCATTGAACTATTGAAATTCCCTTAACAGAGAAGATCCAATGAAGCAGAAATTGAGACTTTACGAGAAGAGTACCATCAGAGGGTGTCCGCTCTTGAGAGAAAGGTAAATTGTTTCTTAAACTTATTGTGCTTGAAATATACTTTCAAGCAAAAGGTTGGTATATGATTATATGCTTTTCCATGTATTTTTTTGCCTTATATCCGTTAAACTTTGTTTTTTATGGGCAGTAGTTTGAAATTTGGATGTTTTTCAGCTGATAAGATATGCTGTAGGAGATTAAGTTCCCACAACACATTTCTGACATTAACATTTGTTATTAATAATTGGTTTATTCTTTAACCGTTAACATCTTCTGTGCTAAATTTGCCACACCCATTTCCACTTTGCACACATGTGATCATTATTTTGTTTCAACTTTTTCTTGTTAACAGTTTCTTTGCCCATCATATGAAGAGTATTTACCTTCTCATGCTCCCATTTGGGTTATCTGGTTCCAAATCATGCTTTTTGGTGGTCTAATATCTGAAATATCCTAGACATCTGATAATTTTCTAGCTACTAATTACAAAATCCATGAAGACTATTGATACCAATTCCCATGGTCTTCTTGGTGCATTCAGCATCCTTGAGCCATATTCTGTAACAGAATAAGTAAAGGTGATAGACGTGTAAATTACAAGTTAGTAGGAATTATATGCATCTTCTAGAAGGGAGGGAGGACTTTTAACACCAGCCACTTTTGAGTGAAAATTATAACAGAGAGATTCTTGACGACTTGAACCAAAGAGTAAAAAGGAAATGAGAAGTCTGAATTGCCATTTTAAGGGGGAAAATTACATATTATGTGAGTTTCAGTCATCCTGAGAAAGTTTTCTGGTGTTGTTCTTGCATTTGTTGGGTATCTGCAATCCATAAATTAAATTGTATTGTTAAAGTAATACATGATCTAGTAACCACCTGAAACTCAGCATGTTGTGTCCCTTAATTTTGTACCAATGATTTTTCCTCTGTAGTGTTGTCTATGCCCAGTTGCCAACATTCAAAACGACTATTTGGTTGTCAGAGTTTGCCTATGGACAGTTATGGAGCTACGTCAACCTACATGGTTTATAGGGGATCAAACGTTCAGCTCAACTCCTACACCTTTTTCTTATGCACTTGTTGCAATGCTGAAAGTTAGTGGAAGTTATTATGATTCTTATGAACTTTTCCTAGGCACCTGAAATATCATGACGCTTGTCCTAATGTGCATGAAAAACTATATTGGCTAAGAGCTTATAAACTTTGCTTCCATATTATTATATACTTTTGGTATCTTGTCTGAACTTCCTAGATTGCCTGCCTTAGAGAAACCAGTTATATGTATATATATTTTTAAATAATGTAAAAATTATATGCAAATCAGCTCCTGAAGGGGGAGTATTGTCAGATTTCAGTGGACATCTAACTGTTAAATTATGTGAACTTTGTCAGTTATGGTCCCTTTGCCTTCAATGCATTTATCATTACATTCACTTATTTGCAAACGTACGTATGTTTATTGCCAAACTGCATTTTGGCATCAATATTTTCAGGCTTATGCTCTCACGAAGGAAAGGGATACACTACGTAGAGAGCAGAATAAGAAAAGTAGTGATGCTGCTCTTTTGAAGGAAAAAGATGAAATAATCAATCAAGTTCTGGCTGAAGGTAAAAAGCAAATATATGTTTGCTAACTGTTATCATAAGAATTTGTCCCTTGAAGTGTCTCTCTTTCCGTTTCCTTCCTTCCTTTTTTCTTTTCTTTTTTTTGCAAAATTTCTTCAGTAAACAATCTAAACCCTCTTCTCCTGCCCATTTATTTGGTGATCAAGTGAAATGATATTGACAAACTTGAGATAGAGCAGCTGCAAAATTGCAGATATTTTTTTTGTATTATATCTTGCTCCTATTTGAGCGATGAACATGACCTTTTTAGTCTTGGAATCAATTGAGTGTACGGACTGTAGTGAGTAGCATAATCAGGAGACATTATATTTTTTATTGTTCTGTTGGCGAATGTAGGTATAGTGTTGTTTGTTGCTGGGTGGGGGCACTGTTTTGGTTGAGGTGCCATTCAAGAGCAATATGCAGGTGACATTGGATAGGCTTTCCAGAAATTCGTTGTTATCTGTAATGATACAAAGCAGGGGGTTAAAGGTTGCATTAAGAGGCGGTACAGGACTTTGAATGAAACAGGAGTTGATCAAGTATTTGCTGATAGAGTGATGGCTGGGTAAAGAAAGTTTGAGGAGTTGTTCGTGTGTGTAGGTGTTGGTTCCATTGAGAACCATTTATTAGTTAGGAACTTAGGAACTAATCGTGGCCATTAAATTAAAATTAAATCTAAGGTTAAGATTAAGACAAAAAATAATAACTTTCTTTCAAAAAAAAAAAAAGAAAAGAAAAGAAAGAAGGAAGCGTGTTCTACCAGCCAAGCCTCTTCCACCGGAATCCTCCCGCCCCCTTACTCGCTCCACCCCCCCCTCCCCTCCACCCCCATTTGACTTTTTATGTTTTCTGTTTTATTTTCAAATGAAAATATCTCAAAATCTATTACTCAAAAAAAAAAAAAAAAAAAACTGCGGATTCTTGATCGAAATTTAATCCTCTTTCAAACAAGATCCCCGAAGAAAATATTTTGAGCAATTTTTTTGTTGAATCTTTAGAACGACAACGTTGAATTATTATTTATTTTTTTACGCGTTGAATCTTTAGTACAACTGTGTTGAATCATTACATACATCATTGTTGAATCTAAGTACTTTTTGCGTTGAATCTTACATTTTTATTGAATCTCAATGCATTTTTTATTGAATCTAAGGGATTTTTTTATGTTGAATCTTTAGTGCACTGTGTTGAATCGCGTATTTCTTTGATTCTTAGTGTTTTTTTTATGTTGAATCTTACGTTTTTATTTAATCTCAATTCACCTTTTATTGACTCTAGGAGTTTTTTTTGTGTTGAATCATTAGTGCATTTAAAAAGCACTCAGATTCAACAAAAAAAAAATCCATTATATTCAATAAAAAGTGCATTGAGATTCAATAAAAACGTAAGATTCAACACCAAAACAACCTAAGATTCAACTCAAAAATCTAAGATTCAACAGAAAAACGCCATTCAACAATGATTTACCAAAAAATTCAACACAATTGTACGAAAGATTCAATGTTGTGCGTAAAAAAAATAAAAATTCAACTTGTCATTATAAATATTCAACAGAAAAAATTGCTCAAAATATATTCACGAGGGATCTTGAAAGAGAATTAAACTTCGAACAAGAATCTGTAATTAAAATTTTTTTTGAGTTGTAGATTTTGAGATATTTTCATTTAAAACTAAAAAAATAAATAGAAGGGAGGAGGGCTGGGCGGGTGGGATGTGAGGGGGAAGGGGGGGGGGGTGGGAGGAAAAATAGGTCGTTACCTCATGATATCAAGTTTGGAACCCTGGTCTTGTGGTAGAAATTCTTTGTACTTTGCCACTAGGCTAGAAGTGAACATGTTGCAGGTTTTTAAGTTTAATGCGATAATAGATCTGGGCTGTTAAGTTTTTAAGATCTTAGGGTGTGAGAACCACTGTGATCCAACAAATTGATTTTGATGAATCATAGTTGATATTGATCCATCGGAATCAATTATGATCCTTAAATATCAACTGTGATCCATCAAAATTATTTTGTTGGATCCTAGTAGTTCTCAGTTCTCATAGTTCCTAGATTATTTAGGTTCTTATTTGAATAAGCCCCTATATAATATATATATATATATATATATATTAACTTGCCCACCAGTTGAAGCAAATTTGCAACATGCTTTTTATGATCAATTTTGTCCAATTGATATTAAAAAAGATACAACATATTGAGACTAAATTCCACATTAGGTACAAACAAGCCTCACCAACACTTAACAAAGGTCTTGGGCTACTCCTCTCATTGCCATTTAGTTATAAAGCCAGACTCTTAGCTATAACTAGAACTACGGAAAAGTGAAGCAAGTTAAGGAAGTCAAAAAGTGCAAGTGGGGCTAGTTCAGTTCTAGTTTCTCCACCGGCATGCACTTGTTATTCAGATCACTAGGTTAAGAGCAGCTAAGGTGCAGAGATCCGAATCCTATTTTTGGCCGATAGGCCTTTACCACGGCCTGAGGAATCCCCCTTGCTCGACCCAAACTATCACAGCTACTTTCCTCCATTTGGCTATTGGTCATTTCGCTCCTTGATGGGCCAGGGGCTCGGGTTTGCCAGATTCCGATTGGCCTCCCAGGGGCCTCGTTCGAGGCAAGACAGTCACACCTTCTGAAGAAGGTTCCACAGGATTGTGGCACTCCACTCGCCGCCAATGCGTATCTGAGAATTCCTAAACATCATTTGTTCGAGCCGATGGGCACATTCGTTTATAGAAAAGGCATCAAGCGGCCCGTTGCGTCAGACTTCGAAGGATGCCCAAAGGAGGCAATTTCTCTTGTATCCAGAGGAATCCGATCTATGTAGACTCGGATGATGAAGAAGATGAAGGGACTCCAAAAGGGTAGAACTCATGCTTTGAGTTTGCTGACCTGATTGACTCGATTGCTGAAAGAGTATCTCTCCACCAAAAAGCATGTTTTTTTAACCCACAATGATGGCTCTGTTGTCTTGGGGAGGGTGCCTCTGTAAGACCTCCCTCGGTTCGTTTCCGATGTGGAGAACCTGCTAGCTGGGTGGAGGACTAAGAGTCAAAGAGAGACCACTGCAACCTTTTAGGATTATTCAAGTCTATTATGGATGTGAGTAGCGAAAGTCACTAAATGGCTCAGTCTTTTCCTGCAGTTTGTCCCAGGTTCACATGGAAAAAGATCCCGATCTTGCAAAGTCCGCTAAGGCGAAAGATCTATCAAGACTTGCCTTGAGGCAAATTTGCCAGCAGATGCTTCTACCCAGCAGGAGCAGCCAACTCTCTACGAATGGCAAGGAAGTGAGATCGGGGTCCACTTCAAAAAGGCTTGGTCATCTCTTTGTATTCTTTTCGAACTTGAAAAGATCAAAGTTGTTCTCACCTATAGTGAAAAGTAGACCAAGGAGGGGAACCGCAGCATGGGGAATGTCCACGTCTCGTCGCAAGGCTCATTTTGAATTGTGGGTGAATTCGTTCCCTAGGAAAGACCAAAGCCGATAAGCTCATGGAAATAGAAATTCGATGGCTACCTTTCTTAGTTACCGGCAATTTGATCTACGGTGCGATCAGACCAAGTGCGAGATTATCTATCTTTCAATTTCAATATTTGATTCGCCAAAATGGGCAACATTCAAAGCCATCCCCTATTTAGGGGCAATGAAGTAGGTGAAGTGGTTGGATTTTGCGGTGTGATGCTTTCTTTCTAGCGGTAGGTATAGCCGGCCAGCTACTCTTTGAGTTGAAAAGAAAAAAGGGCCTTCTAGGCATGGTTTATGCCATGATCAGTATAGGTGTTTTTGGATCTCTTGTTTGGGCTCATCATGATCCATCCAAAAAAGGAGTGGGTTGTAAATTTCGTCGATGAAAGAGAACGATGATGAGTTATGAACTCTCAAAAATGAATCTTTCTACGTCGAGTATGAAGGGAAATCGTCTGTCTTTCTCCGAACTAGGTTGGACCTTGATTATAAGAAAGCTCAAAGCGGATGATGAACTTTCTGATCCTTTTATGAGGGAAGCACCAAAGGGAAGGAAATTGGCTGGGAAAGTCCAGTGGACTAACTAGGGGCTGGTGAGCTCAGGCAGTCCATTCTGCAGAGAACGAAACTTCTCCACTGGTAGCGAAAGCTTCTATCAATACTACCAAATCCCTACAGTGCAAGCAGCGGAAGTGATAATTCATTAATTATCTGCCACGGATGAAGAGTCACATCGCAGCTTGTTTATATAACGCATGCCGATGTTGCCACCAAGTTGACTTTGACTGTGAAAAGAAAGATGTCGGTTTGGGTAGCACAAAATACCGTAGATAAGAAGCTTGTACTTTAGAGAATCCATCCAAGCAAGAGTTTTTATCCATAGAAGTGCGCTTTTCCTCCTGAGTTTTATAGTAGTCTTGGGAAAACAAAAAGCAGGCAGCCTATTATCTTGGGAATGTTCTTAGAGTGGAAGAGGATATCGCTCACTAATAGCCTTGTTCTTAGCTCACAATTTCTGGGCATTCCTCTTTAGCGAAATCTATTCCCATGAAAAGAAGTTGGCTCAATTTCCTTTGCGATGGACGGAGTTGAGTTGTCGTTGACAACCTATGTTTATAGTTCCGCTCCTTTTGTCGAGTGGTTCCGCTGGGTATGCCCGTGTCAGCTCTTTGCAACTTGGTCTCTTACTTGCTTTCCCTTCTCTGGCCCAGCGGAAACAGCACAGGAGTCTCACCAATCATATCCAATCCTGCGTCGATACCGGGGTTGATTGTCTGTGTGAACTCTAGTTTAATTACTCTTCTGTAGGTCCATTACTGTGGCTGTCTTACTAGCTGCTTGCTTCGAGCTGACTTAAGAGGTCGCCGAGAGACTTTCATTTCAAAAACCGAAGCTCAACCCATCCAGGGCGGGAGAGACCATATCCCAAGCTGCGTAGCTGTAGGTATGAATGCTTATTCCGTAATCATTGAATCAATAGCAATAAGCCCTGTTTGAAGCAAGATTCTGCACTAGAAAGATCCCCCGACTGCAGTCCGGTAGAACGGATTCCTCGGTTCAAGCACCTATGTCCTTCACTTGTAATTAGAAAAAGAGAACTCAGTTTTGATTCAGCGAGGATTAGAATCAATCTTTCTATCCCTCCCACAGCGGCCAGCCCCAGACGAGTCAAATCATCAAACTACTCTACCTCGGACTAAAATTACCTATTTTGATGTGAATTCCTTGCTAAATCTCCCCAACTCAAGGTAAAAAAGATCGGAAATGAATTTTCCAAAGCGATATCAAGGAAGATAAGGCAGGGCCGTAAACGACACGCCCTGTCAGGTCAGCACACTCACCCGAGATAAAAGATTTACTTTTCAAGGCCTGGGGACTACGCTACTTCGTAGCTCAGGAAAGCAATTTGAAAGACAGATTGATAGAATGGCCTACGACGTCCTTCCTCCGCGCCACCCAAATCGACCGAAGAGTCTGTGTAGAAAGCCTCAATCCCGGCTACACACGTGGGGGCGTAAAAAGCCTCATAATACTTAATAAAGGTCTGGGGCTGCCCCTCTCATTGCCAATTGGTTTTGAGATAGAACTCCAGATTTTAGCACAACAATCGTCACCTCCTTTTCCTCACCTTTCTTCACCAAGATCTTCCCCTTCCGGTTCTCACTCAACCTGCCGATATATCTGAAGTTTTTTCTTTACTCTTTCTTTCACTCTGCTATTTCCTCAAGCATTTGTAGCTCCTCCCATAAACAAATCCTAATTCATAACAGTCACTGTGGAGAATATTATGGCAAATCACACTCACTTCTCAGAACATCGTTGTAATCACCGCATCTTCGACGTCACTACCTCCACCTCTAACGAGATCTTGATTTTTTTCTTTCCAAAATTCAACCTCAATCATTGTAAATCCCCATTCGCATTAAAATTGGACAGTTTCCAAAATAACCTTGGATCTGCCTTCCTTGACCTCTTGCTTTTGCGACCTGGAAAAATCGCCTTGAACATGTGGGCCTCTGTCTCCTTGCGGTTAGTGTGCCGACAATGTCATTACAGATGGGAATTTGGCAATCGAGCCTGATTGGAGCGTGAGTGAACATCGCCGTTAAAGGGAGGCCATAAGGAGAAATGAATTAACGGCATTGGATCAGCGCTTGAAGAAATTTCTTCGTAAAAAGAAAATGGGTTGGACGAAGATTACTTCATTGAGAAATTCTCAAATGGGTGAGTTAATTAAAGCTTGAAATGGCAAGATTGGAAATGGAGATTGTGGTTTTTGGTAAAGTCAAGGGACATACAGTAGAGGAGAGAGAAAAGGTTAGGGAAGGCTACAAGATGACAAACAAGTCCTTGAATTGAAATGTTAGCATGCCTTGCACTTAGGGCTATTTATGTCTAAAAAAGATTGGTACAAAGCTAACTTGCTTCAACTAGTGGACAAGTTAGCCTTCCCCATACATATATATATATATATATATATATATATGTATGAGTTTTTTCGGATACCCACTTAAGGAGTATCCTAACGAGTGACCCATTATTTTTTGGACCAACATATCCCTTTTCTTAAATAATGAGGTAGATATTTGAAGGGGAAAATTTGTTTTTCACCTAATGTGGGTATTTAATTCTCATATTTAAATACATAATTGTGGAGATGCATTAAATGCATGAATGTGGGAGAATTAAATGCACAATGGTGAAATACAATCTTGCCCCTTTATAAACATTAGAATTTTAATTCATACTTTATATACAAGGGTGTTTTGGTAAAAAAAATATGGGACACTTGTTAAGATACTCCTTAAGTGGGTATCCTAACAAAACCATATATCATATGTATACATATATATATGTATATATATTTGTGGTTTATTATTCGGCTGCCAACCTAAATAATCTGCGAACCTACGAACCACATTGATCCATCAAATTGATTTGATGTATCATAGACTCATAGTTAATGTCAACTCTGATCCATCAAAAATCAACTATGACAATATCAATGAACCACTGTATTTTGATGGATCACAATGTTAGTAAAAAATGACTTTGTGACTGTGTTAGTCCCAAATAACTCTATGATCCATCAACATAAACAATGATCCAGTAATATCAAGTTATCAACTGTCACTGTGGGTCGCAGAGTTCGCATTTGAACAACTTCCTATTTTGCTTGCACCCTCATTGTTATCTGCAGGTTGATTTTCATCCACATAGATTTGAGAACTAGGTCTCATGTCAACTTGCTGAAAATGAACAATATGATGCTACCTAATTATAAGAAAGATTAATCAAAAAGTAATAGAAAGTGAGGGAAGAAAGGCGGGGCAGGGTGTGGCTGTGTCTAACTGATGCTTTATCTGTTTTGATGCTTCTGTTAATATAAATAGCAAAAACAGTAAAGTTATATCCTAGACATATTGATAGAAAAGTACATCAATTAGCTAGTCATTAAAAATTACAAATGATACTTGTTGACCAAGAGACATATCTGCTGTTTGAATGCCGGAGTTCTACCTAGTTTGGTTTCACTGAAAATCTGGTTTCAGCTAATTCATAAGAAGCTAATAGTGTTGACTAATTGTTTTTCTTTTAGGTGCTGAACTTTCAAAGAAACAAGCTGCTCAAGAAGGCCAGATTAGGGCGCTAAGGAAACAGGTATGCAATCTGTTGTACTCGGTGTGTTCTTCTCAGGATGCCAATACCATTTCATTTAAATGCATGCTACTTTAATTTTTTTTTTCTTTTCTGAAAGCTAGATTAGAGAGTTTGATGAAGAGAAGAAAGGCTTGACGACCAAGCTACAGGTAATTTTGGATCCTAATTGATATGTTTGAGAAACAAACTGTTATTCAAATTACAGCAATGAAGTTTATGATATTTGAATGGTCTTTGATTCTTCTGATTTCTCCTCCAATGGGGAAAGCCTACTGGTAAAACATTTTCTCACGATTCTTTCTGTTTTTGTTTTGCTGTTCTTTTGTGTGTTGTATGTCAGATGTATATTTTATACTGCTTCTTAGGCGGTCATAATTCCTTTTAAACCATTTGTCATCAGTATTCCCATTTCCTGTGCTTTCTTATAAAGTTTCTTTGTTTGATAATATGTACAAGAATTTGTTTTGAAACTTTTGATGTATTAATGCTGCCATCTTAATTGTTCAATCTTAGCATGTATCTTAAGTGTTCAATCTTCTAGGTTGAAGAGAATAAAGTAGATAGTTTAAAGAGGGACAAGGCAGCCACAGAGAAATTGTTGCAAGAAACAATAGAGAAACACCAAGCTGAACTTGCGACTCAAAAAGAATATTATACAAATGCATTGAATGCTGCTAAGGAAGCTGAAGCATTAGCAGAGGCACGAGCCAACACTGAAGCCAGAACTGAACTAGAGAGTCGTCTAAGGGAGGCAGAGGAACGTGAAGCTATGCTCGTTCAGGCACTTGAAGAATTGAGGCAAACTCTGAGCAGAAAGGAACAACAGGTCAATTTGGAGCACTGATATGAATACTCTCTTGGTGCAGTTTTCGTAGTTAACCATATCTTCCTTGTGTTGCAGGCTGTTTTTAGAGAAGACATGCTACGGAGAGACATTGAGGATCTTCAAAAACGATACCAAGTATGTTTCTTCTTGTTCATTCACAATTCAACCAGTAGTTCATTTTCTCTCACTATCACATTGTTTTGATCTTTTGTTGTCAGTAGTTTGCTAGCCATTGAAACGTCGCTATGGTTGTTCTGCAGGCAAGCGAGCGTAGATGTGAAGAGCTGGTTACTCAAGTTCCTGAGTCTACTAGGCCTCTGTTGAGACAGATTGAAGCGATGCAGGTTTTTCTTGTTTGCGTTTGCGTATATGTTTGAAATATAAGGATTTCTTGTATTTAGTTAGTTCAAATCATCTACGTTGCTTCAAAGTCCTGGTTTGACTCCTTTCTCTAATGTTGACAGGAAACAACTGCCAGGAGAGCAGAAGCTTGGGTTGCTGTGGAGAGGTCACTTAACTCACGGCTTCAGGTCATACGAATACCATATACTCAACACTTAGTGTTCTTGTTTTAGACCTCACTAAGATCTATCTTACAGGAGGCAGAGGCCAAAGCTGCAGCTGCAGAGGAAAGAGAGAGATCTGTAAATGAACGTCTATCCCAGACCTTATCTCGAATAAATGTTCTTGAAGCACAGGTTCTTCTTTTGCCCTAGCGATAGCTAATTATTTGATGGGCCTGTACAATTAGTAGTATCTTATGCTAATGACATGTTGTAGATATCATGCCTGAGAGCTGAACAAACACAACTATCGAAGTCTCTTGAAAAGGAGAGACAGAGAGCAGCAGAAAATAGGCAGGAGTACCTTGCCTTGAAAGAAGAAGCTGACACACATGAGGGTCATGTTAATCAGCTTGAAGAAGAGATTAGGGAACTCAAGAGGAAACACAAACAAGATCTGCAAGAAGCATTGACTCATCGCGAACTTCTCCAGCAGGTAGCGTTGTCGTCATTTAAATTATTTTTTCCTGTTGCCGGGAGGATGGGAGGGGGGATGAAAGATTGGATTGAAAACATGTGGCATACACCTTGAATGAGAATCGTAATTGAAAAACATGATAATATATTCTACATCCTTCCTAAAAGTGATCCTATTTTCCCCTGATAAAAATAAATAAATCCTATTTTGCTTGTTCACAATCATGTACAGAAAAGGTCACCCATTTTGGATGGCGGTAGTATGACTTCATTGGTTTTAATATGTAATTCTGAGAAAACTTGGAAAAGAGTGACATTGGGGATTTGGAACTGCTGGTGTGGGGATTTGCTTCCGGCTTGCAAATGTACAGACTTTAGCAAAAAGAAAATTCTACTTTGTTCAACGGATCATCAAAGTGAACTTGGTCAAAGTAAAATCCGACTTGGTTCTGAATAGATTTTACTTCTCTTGATTGAATTTTACTTCGACCAAGTGGATTTTACACTGCAAGATTGGAATTTTCCGCACCAGCAACACCTTGCACCAGCGGTTTCAGGTCCACATTTTGGATGTTATAATTTCTATTTGATTTCTTGTATGCTAGATTGCCACAAAAACTCTCGAGATTAGGTGTGGAAGTTTGGAACACCACAACAATCAGAACAGTATGAAGGAGCTTAAGTTCATCAACAATGTTCCATGAAAGAGTATCACGATGAAAAACGTACAATCAGTAGGAGAAATTGTAGCAAGGATTCCTTATGGAATAAGAAATGTATGAAAGAGCGTAAAGTTTGCCAATATGATCAATGAGGGAGTATCAAAATGCTAAACCGACCATTAGTATCGGAATATGGAAAAAATTATGTACTATACATTGATTCCTTAAATGATAACATACTTTATATGAGGATCTATTGTTTTGTTCTTTTTCTGTTAATAACTATTAGAAGTAGTTGTTGGTACAAATATATTGTTCTAGTTAGCGCTCTGAACCACTTAAAATGGAAAATATTAGGACGTGATGCATATTATTGGGTAATTTATAGGGACTGTGATATTTGAATACGCCCCATACCACATGAAATAGATAATGGAAATTAATGTACCTTATATGTGGCCTCCTACTACCCCTCGGAACCGACAATCATCTATAGGTTTTTGGGTGAGCCTGTGTGGGTCTACTGGACCCAACCTATTGATAGGATAGTGAGGGTTCCATTTTGGTCCTCACTTTTGGGCTCGTATTGTTGCAATGTTTGTTAGGACTCTATACAGTAAATGTAGGAACCAAGCTATGCTTATGCTATTATAGAAAAATTCTAGAGATTGTACATAAAGGTTTCTTATCAAATTGTAGGAAATTTATAACACATAACCGGATGCGTGCCTTAATATATGCAGTTAATTATGTGTGGATATTACACACTGTTATCTTGTGTTTCCGTTTTTGCTAACTACTGCTGGCTTTCTTCTGTTTAGTGAATGCCACTCTTAATTGTTCACAACTCTCCCCTATAGTTCCACTATTAATTTTTTATTTCCTTTTCCCTTTTGATTGAAATAAGTCGGGGATGCTTTTCGAACTGAAAATTAAATTTTATGATGTTTGGAGTAAATTGGCATTTGCACTCTTTATATGTCACACCATCGCTATCATATTTTCGAATGAGAGTGCAATCAATCTCAGATCTTTGAATCAGCTAAGGTTTGTTTTCACTTGCTGTTGTCATCTTCTCTATAGTGTTTGCGATTCAGCCATTTGTCCTTGTGATTGTAATGCTTTTGCGTAGAAGTGTGATTCCCACCCCCCCACAAACACACATCATGTACTTGAAGAAAATGGCTTGTGCTTTGACTGCCTCAATGTATTGATAACAGAAAAGGGTGCTTTATAAAGCATAATGACAATATCCTATTGTGTTTGCATCAAAGAAATACTTGTGAACTGGTGTCTATATCTTGTAGGCTATTATACCCTCTTATAAGAATTCTGTGTCAACATAATCTTAGGCAGCAAACCCCCCCCCCCCCCGATCATTTGCAGGAATTAGAACGAGAGAAAGTTGCCAGGTCAGAATTGGAAAGAACAGCTCGCCTCCAATCAGTTGCTGAGCAAAGTCCTAGAACAAAAAACAGATCTCCTTTTGAAAATGGTAACGACACCCAATTTTTATTTATCCATGTGTTGTCTCTTTCTTATCAGATCTTCACAATATGTACTAAATTTATGTACAGGAAGCTTGAGTCGCAGACTCTCAAGTGCTGGCAGCTTAAGTAGCATGGAAGAAAGTTTCTATCTGCAGGCATCCTTGGACTCATCGGATAATTTCTCAGAAAGGAGAAATCCTGGAGAAACGACCATGAGTCCATATTACATTAAGAGCATGACACCAAATGCATTTGAAGCTGCCCTTCGCCAAAAGGAGGGTGAACTTGCATCTTATATGTCTCGATTGGTATAAACTCTCTATCTATGTACTCTATACCTATCTATATTGCTCCAACTACATTTTATATATCCAGCTTATCTGTTCAAGACTTGTTATTCTTTTCAGGCATCTATGGAATCTATTCGTGACTCTCTTGCCGAGGAGTTGGTTAAAATGACTGGGCAGGTTTGAAGCAAACAGACACACACACAAAAATAAAAACTTTCTTACCCCTGTTGGATCTCTGAAATTTGTGCCTCATAACATACTGGTTTATTCTGCGACTGCAGTGTGAGAAATTACGTTCAGAGGCTTCCATGCTGCCTGGAATTCGGGCAGAGCTAGAGGCATTAAGACGACGACACTCTGCAGCACTGGAGTTAATGGGTGAAAGGGATGAAGAGGTAAGGATATATTAGCCACTACTTTTAACGAATTGGCAATGCTGTATCCTGTTTAGATTTAAAAAAATCAGTGGGATATTTTTTGTTTCCTGTAAGTTATTCCGTTGTGCACGTACTATAGAATACATCATACGAAGAATATGAGGGGTCGGGGAGGAGCCTTCACATGAAGTTTGGAAATTTGTCTATTCTGGGAGCATTCTAAATCTAGTTTGGAAATTTGATTACTCAGGGAGCATTCTAGATCTAGTTTTCTCTATTTATGACAAGCATGCAAAATTGCCTGAATTGATGAATCATCTTAGAAAAAGCCATAAAAATCTTGACTTTCAATCTACTCTTTCTTTGGAAGTGCTTTAACACCAAGCTTGGTAATCAAGGCCCTAGGAGTTCGCTCTGTTTATTGTTTGATTCCTCAAGAATGTAAGCCCTTTAAATTTGAAAAATTGTTGTCAATTTTGGTATCAAAATCATGAGGGAGTCGTGAGCTAAACTTAGAAATCTTAATGTCATAATGATGTTTGAATCCTCCTGGCCATTATCCTACTGCAAGAGTTGGATTCTACGTCAGTCACTGAAGTTAATCCTGCTTAATGAATGTTTGATGTAGCTTGAAGAACTTCGTGCTGACATTGTGGACCTGAAGGAGATGTATAGAGAGCAAGTAAACATGCTTGTAAATAAGGTATGTGTACAAAGGCTGTAAACCAAGTTTTTAATGATTAAAAGTATTTGCGAGGATAGGAACATCATTATTGCGTTTACCTGTCTGCAGATCCAGGTGATGAGTTCATCTATTGGTGTGGCCTAGTTGTTCAGCGCGATGGTACAGTTTATAGTAAATTTGGTAAAGATACAACCAAAATTTTTTCCTTACCCCATTGTTCATCTTGGGGTTCTGTAATCATATAGATACATATGTTGAACGTTGTCTTGTCAAACTCTTCATCGTAGTTTGCAGCTGAATATGTACCACATGAACTGGCGGGTTGTAGGAGACTCCTGATTTTAATTTATTTTTTTCTTCCAAATAGTCCATTCTTTAATTTTTGACCAAATTTACTCGCTGAAGTTGTAGCAAGATTTTCTTCAGCATTCACTGGTGTGAAGATAATGCATGAATTTTGTCAGGTGTTTGTTACCAAGTGTTGCTGCAAGGATGATGGTCTCTTGAAAACTACTGTATTTTTCAGATGAAGGTTTGCTGGTAGCACAAACTTTACCTCTCATATCAAATAGTTAATTTCATAGGTTAACGCCAGGCCGAATCTGAAATGCTTGGTTGTAACCGTATGGCAGTGTATCATCTCCATATTGGACAACTGTGAAGTGTTGCTGCAAATCTGTATTCTCAACAAAAAATGTTCTTGTCATAGGCCCTGTTGGGGGTCAAAAATATAGTGAAATCACCTTCTCCAAGCTCCATGCCCTGCTGTTAAGAAGATAACCACTTCCTAAAATACCCAATGTATGTGGGTTGGGGCGGAAACAGGGGGAAGAGCCTAAGAGGTCAGATTTATCCTGATGGGCGCGAGGGTAACAATACAGTTTATAAGTACAAAATAGTAGAGCCATCGGACAAATATTTCACTAATTCATATTTTCGGTTAAATTAATGTGAGTCTCCGCGAGCCAAGAAACAGATTTGGTATGAATTTTCTGGGGTTTTTTTTTTTTTTGCCCCAAGGGGGCATGAGAAGGAATGAACCTAAGACCTTACATATTGTAAAGTCCAGCTCTATTATTGAACCACCCCTTGGTTACCAAGGAAAATCCTATCCAGTAAACTATTATTTCCGGCTACTTTTGGTTGTCTAGAAAAGCTAAAAGAAAATGCAATTGGACACTACTTGTTTAATTCTTCATGAACATAATTTAACAGCTCTTTTCCAATTAGACCTTTTATTATTATTTTTTTTAAATGTGTGTGTTTTCAGTATTGCATGTGACATAAGATGGACGGAAAATTGAATTAATCATTATTGTCACGGTTACAAATATCAAAAAGTGCACATACAAATTAATGTCCACCCCCCCCCCCAATAATTAGATATTTGATTAAATACTTAATAAGTTCTAATTATTAAGTAAAATGAATGTAAAAGAATAGTTATTGAAAAATTAGTGGATACATAATTAATAATGATAGTTACAATTATTAAGTAAATGTTTGTAGAAAATTGGTTAAACTTAAATTTAATTGATCAAAAGAAAAAAATTAATGAAACTATTTTTTTCAAAATGAAGGTAGTACAAAATTATCCTTAAAAGCTTTTAAAGTTAGTTTGAATTTAATTTCACTGTCATTAGCCAAAATAGTCCAATGAAAGTAACATAGCATAGTTTAATTTAATGTACTCTGAATTGATCATATTAACTTGAGGAAAATAGAGGCCCGGGGAGTAATTCATAGGTGCCAGGTTGCTCGAGGTGCGCCGGCTATATCACATCTGTTTTTTGCGGGACTTCTTTTTTTCCCAGTGGTTGAGTCAGAATGTCTGGACTTATACGAGAGGGCATCCGGTCAAATCATCAACTACTTCAAGTCTTCAATCGCGTTCAGTTAAAATACAATGACTGAAGCCAAGAGTCGTATTGTTAACTTTTTTACGGTGACTTACTCTGATGGTGGAAGAATGTATTTGGGCATGCCGATCAAGGTGGGAAGAAATAAGAAAGCAACATTCAGGTTTTTAAAAAAAAAATTTGGTGTAAACTGAAGGGATGGAATAAGTCAAAACTTTCAAAGGCCGGTAAAGAAGTCTTATTGAAATCTGTAATCCAAGCAGTTCCCGCTAATATTATGGGTGTTTTTAAGCGCCCAAACACCTTTTGTGAGGAGATTGAAAAGCTAATGAATGCTTTTCTATGGGGCGACTCGGAGACAACCAAAAAAATTCATTGGGCATCTTGGGCAAATATATGTTGGTCAAAGGCAGAAGGAGGGCGGGGATTTAGGCGCGTCATTGATTTTAATAGAGCTATGCTTGGCAGGCAAGGTTTGCGCATTTTATCCAATCAAAATTCACTATTGAGCCGAGTGCTAAAGTCCAGGTACTTTCGTAATTCCTCTTTTCTTGAGGCTTCTGAGACCAATAATCAGAGTGTTGTTTGGTCCAGCCTAATGGCAACAGTTCCTCTTCTCAAACAAGGTTGTAGGAAACATATTGTTAAGGGCTCTGGAATCACTATCGACACTGATCCGTGGCTTCCTGTTGAGAATAAAAGATATCCAGAATCTGCAACATCAGAAGACGTTATGCTCGGAAATGTTAGCCAATTGCTTGACTCAGAGGGCCTTTGCTGGAAGCAGGACTATGTCCGGAGTTGCTTTGATCAAGAGGAGGCAGCGATTATACTTAGGATCCCTTTGAAAAGGTTCAGACCTGAAGAAGAGTGGTACTAGTTGGGTGATAGTAAGGGTCAATATTCAGTCAAATCTGCGTATAAAATGCAAAGCCGTCAAGCTTCATTGGTTCAGGATCATAGACTAGTTTGGAAACGTATTATGAAGCTTCAAGTCCCCGAGAAAATCAAACTTTTTCTATAGAGAACATGTAAGAATCTTCTCCCTACGTGGGATAATCTTATAAAAAAGAAGGTAGAAGTTGTTCCGATTTGTCCTGTGGTCATGTTGATGAGGAGTCCTATCCTCATTTGTTTTCAGAATGTAATCTGGCGATGGAATTGTGGTCTCGCCTTGGCATCAGAATTTCGGGAAGTCTTTGTGTAGATTTTGTGAGTTGGCTAAACCAATTGTTTGAATTAAATGATAAAGATCATCACTGTGAATTGGCGATGGCGGTGTGAACTCCATGGGGTAATCGGAAGGATATTCTTTGGAACGATAAAAGCAGCCTAACTACCGACATAATCGATCGAGGAACGACCTATCTCAACCAACGGAGGTCGGCACAAAGAGCATGTGCAATAGTATCTGCCAATGGGGAAGCTAACGGTTGTTGTAAATGGTAGAAACTTGTTCGAGGGTGTGTGAAGTGAAATATTGACACGGCGATTTCTGTTCGAGAAGGGATGTTTGGGTTCGGAGGAATACTTCAGAACCATAACGGTGAGATGGTAAGTGCTGTGAGCGTAAGACAGGTAGGATATGGTGATGCTACTTTAGCGAAAGCTTTGGGACTTCGCGAAATTTTGAGTTGGCTAAAGGAGTTGGATCAACATAACGTGGATATTGAAATTGATTCCCAAATTGTTTTTTATGCAATGAAGTCGGAAGAGACCAACCTCTCTATCCTGGGAGGTATTATTGATGATTGTCGGAGTTTGATGGCTGAAATTACTGATGCACGATCATCTTTGTTAAGCGTTCAACGAATAGTGCAGCTCATAGTTTGGCTAGGGCTTCATTTTCCATGTCTGAATGTAATGTTCGACACAATGTTGTGCCTTCTTTTATTGTGGATGTTCTTTCTCATGATTTAATCGAATAACGTATCTTCGAGGGGCCTTTATTTTCAAAAAAAAAAAAAAAAAAAAAACTTGAGTACCTATCAATCAAAGTTAGTAAATGTTAATGATTCTGTTAAAATCCGGACTGAAATGGAAGTATTGTTTCCATGACAACGTATCTAAAAAAGGATGGGGGAGGGAGAAATACGATAAATCCAACAAACACGTGCAGTTGACCCTATAGTTTGTCCAACAATGTGGCGCACCGCACACGTGTCGGTTCCTTGGTTTTGGATACTACCGCTAGATCCACCGTCTCTTTCCCCTTCCCTTTTTTCTTTCTTTTGTTTCTTCCTCCTCAGCACAGTACTCAAAAACACAGACGTCGACAGGAGTACTGGTGTGGTACTTTACCAGAAAAAACATTTCCCCACGGCGCACGTTAACACCTGTCCTCCTTTTCTCCCACGAGAAGCAGTTTCCAGAATTTTTTTCGCGTTCCCTTCTCACTTTTACCGTCATCTGATCTCCTCCTTTCCCATATTATTATTCTTATTTTTTTTAATCCAAAAGTGCATTACACTTCGCTCACTTGCTTTCGAGATCTTCTTTCGTAGCGCATTTTAGCCACTTGCTGTCTGTTTGTCGTCGTCTCACAGACTCCTCCCGGCGGTAATGTGCTTTACCTCTTCACTGTCCTCTGTTTCTCTATACGTGCCGGAATCATAGCTCTCCATTTTGATCCGATTTAACATTGCGAAATCGGCTGTTCATTCTCTCTCTCACCACACACACACACACACACACACACACACACACACACACTACTGTGTCAATTTAGGTGAAACTGTTGGTATGATTATTACAATAGTTTGCTACTGTATGATTGTATCTCGTACTTGTTCCATGTATTTGTTTTTTTCACTCTACTGTCTAATTACTATTTACAAACGTTAAGTAATTCGATAACTATTTATCAACTTCTGTTTCAGATCTATACTCTCTAATTAATTCGACATTTTCTATCTATTTGTTGATTATTGAATGCATTTATTAATGACTGATTGAAACATAAAATGATTGGCAATGGCAGTTGTAATTAAGGATTCTATCTGCTGAATATGCGAGGACGTCAATTTAATATTTATTCTACGTACAAGCGTATATCGTCTAAAGACCGTCTCAACCAAGACAGAGAAGATGGTTTAGGTACTTCTTTTAATTCCGTCCCCTGTTAAACCATATGATTCCAGGCTATACCAATAGCTGATGATGATGATGTTAGCTCGACGTCCTTGTTTCTTGTTTTGATTATTATATTCTGTATCACTCGGTACTAATCAAAGATATATTGCTACTACTATCTCTTAGTTCTGTATAAACACTAGTTTACTTTAATATTGTTATGTGCAAACCGTTAAAGCTAGTTTGCATATTTATTATTCCAACCATTAATCAGTCTCAAAATTTTGAAAATTGTGTCCCAAAATGAATGTAATTTTCTAATGAAGTGATTGAATTCACCTTTTCCACTCATCGTGTTTCAGTGCGCACCTGCAATGGTATGATGGTACCACTAAGGGTGGTCATGATGTACATGTTCCACTAATATTATTTGCGTGTCCACTTTGCTAATTTCCGTGAAAAACTCAAATTGACACTCTAGAGTGAGTATTGTTATCTTCTTTTTCTTCCCTTTTTCAAGAGCCTAGAGGATACGAAAGTATTCTTCCATGATTTAGCTCATTTTGGTGGTCATGAGTGCTTTCCTCGGAGCAACTTCAGTGTTGGGGCATAGTTCCAGCAGCAAGCTGCCTTAGCAGAGCCTGAAGTTGCCGCCTTGATGATATAACATATACTACCCCGTCCCAAAATGAGATTATGAACAAAACGGACACTCATTTTGGATTGGAGGTAGTTGTTGGAGGAGATAGATTTGTATAATAGGGATGCAATTGTTTCACTTCATTTCTACAAGTAGTGTGAGTTTTTCTTTCTTGGTCCATCATCAGACTAACATATTTATATTGGTATTTTGATGTTTTGGGCTGATTTTCTCTAGGGAATTTGAGCCGTGTGGCCAGTGGTATTGGGAAAGAATCTGGAAATCCCTCATGCTTGCGCTCATTACCTCATGTACTGGTTGCAACTGTTTCATCACTCCTATTTGGCTATCACCTTGGGTCTGCTTCTAATTTTAAGGCTCTACATTTTTGTTCTTGTTAGGTTGCTTACAAACGTGCAATTTAAAATATGTACTTCATCCCAAAAACTTCTGTTTCAGGGTGGTTAATGACACGCTAGAAAGTATTTCGTTGGACCTGGGGTTTAGTGGGAATACAATGGCTGAAGGTACAAAGGACGAGGGATAGTTTAGTTTTTTTCTCATGTGGTAGTCTCTGTTTGGTTAACCTGAATTTTTTGGTTGTGGTCTATGTTGTCTATTGAAGGTCTGGTGGTGAGTACATGTCTTGGAGGTGCCTTTGTTGGATCAATTTTCAGTGGTTGGGTTGCGGATGGGGTTGGTCGTCGTAGGGCATTCCAGTTGTGTGCTTTACCGATGTTAATTGGTGCTTCATTGAGGTGGGGATGGGGACATTAATCCATTATTTGTTGAACATTCTCGCCCCTATATTCCTTGTTTGAATTAGTGTATGTACTTTCATTTTCATTTAGTTGCATCTAGTTGGGTGATATGATGCATTAATCTCTTGGACTTGTATCCCCAGAATTGGAGGATTCTAATCCCCCTCTTGCTCGGAATGACGTTTTTGAGTTTGTATGTACCAGAAAGTAAGGTGAAAAGTTCAGCCGTTTTTCATGTACTTGAAACTCGGTCTATGGTTGTTACTTCTTGAAGTATCCAATATCCACCTTTAAGATTGTATAAACAATAATCTCTAACAGTACAATTTGTTACTGTTCTGTACTGAGCTTTGGCAGTGAACCGAATAAACGCCACCCTTCTTGTAAGTTTGTGGCGACCATTATACAGCCCTAACTATTCAACGAGTCCAAATGAATGGTATTGATGCTTCCACTTCATCACAATAGGGCCTCATGATTGCAATCTTTCCGCACTTACTCTTGAATTCTTGGCTAGCTTCAGTTCATTTCTTTAAGTGGATCTGGTAAAGAAAACTTGGAAACTAGATACAAGATAAGGAAATAGTTTGATATATTTTTTTCTCTTTCCGTATGAGTCAGCTATTACTTTACTGGAGTTTCCTCTATCGAGTTTGACACTAGTGAGACTATAAACTCCCATCAAAAGGAAACAAATCCTTACATTTCATGATAATCAAATCTCTTACAAGTCAAAAGATGAAATTAAAAGTCTTGCATTTCTCTGTTGCTCTTCCATAGTTACCCATGAGAAGGAACTTACCACAATGATATCTAAATTGGAATTTTGTAGTGCAACAACTGTGTCTCTTGGTGGTATGCTTCTTGGAAGGTTCCTTGTAGGCATGGGGATGGGTGTTGGCCCTCCTGTTGCAGCTCTATACGTAACAGAGGTACATGATTCATGGTCATTTATAGTTGTCATCCTACTCTGTTCTGCTCTCAGTTCCAGACTATTCTTTTCTTCTTACCAGGTCTCACCAGCTTTTATTAGAGGTACCTATGGGAGTTTCACACAAATTGCTACGTGCCTCGGACTTATGGGAGCTTTTCTTGTTGGGATCCCCGCCAAGGATGTGACTCACTGGTAGGGAGCCTGATAGGCATTATATATGTATATATATATATGTATCTTAGTAGTAAATGTTTTTCAGTTATCTTGTTAATATGTACAGACCTATCCTTGTTAGATTATAGTTAATAGTGAAAAATTTTGCTCCTTGTTTTGCAGGTGGCGTGTTTGCTTTTGGATTTCTACAATTCCTGCAGTATTACTTGCTCTCTTGATGGAGTTCTGTGCAGAAAGTCCTCATTGGCTTTTTAAGGTGATCTATTTTACTGGTTCCTTGTCTGAAGTTTCTATCATTTGGGGTTAAATTCAATATTTGTCCTGCTCCTATCATTGAATTTGTTGATGTATCACTACCAGATATCACAACGAATCATGAAAGTATTCCGTTGGTACCATTTGAGAATAACAAAGATTTGATATTGATATAATCACAAGATCGCTCATGCTAATGCAAGTTAAATACTGCTTTTCCGCCCCAAAATGAGTATCAAATTTTATGATCATGTCTCATTTTGAGACGGATGGATTACGACATACATAGAATCTATTTGAGAACAGGAAAAAAATGTGCCTACAGTGATCAGGAAAAAAGAGGGGTCTGATTTGATTGGTGACTAACCTCATAAGCTGAACCTGGATTCTGTACATTTGGATATTGCTACATTTATTTATTGTTGCACTTTCCGGTAGTCTTCAGATGTTAGACTATAAACAAGGTAAGGGAGCTAGTTTGTTTCTTTATGATTGTTTAGCCATATTTTGTTTATTAGGCATACTAATGGTACTTCTTTAATTTTATTTTTTTACCATCCGCGCGCACTAAATACTGATTTTAGTTGCAATTATTCCTGGACGTGGTCAGAGAGGACGAAGTGCTGAAGCAGAAGCAGCATTTGAGAAGCTCCTGGGAGGGTTACATGTTAAATCTGCTATGGCGGAATTGTCCAAGTCCGACAGAGGGGACGGAGCAGATGCTGTAAAGCTTTCAGAGCTTCTCTATGGTCGCCATTCTAGAGGTATAGTCATTGCTTACTGATACCTTCTTTTGCTGTCAGTATGTATTAGGTGAGAAATTTTGGTGGTTCTTTTGCAGTGGTTTTCATCGGGTCTTCACTTCTTGCTTTGCAACAATTTTCCGGCATAAATGCTGTATTCTATTTCTCTTCAACGGTCTTCAAGAAAGCTGGTGTACCTTCAGACATTGCAAACATATCTGTTGGAATTGTAAATTTATCAGGTTATATGGTTTATTCGAGCTATCTTGTTCATTCCGAACTTTTTGCCAGACATTTCCTTGACTCCCTTGTGGTTTATACTTTGTTGCTGGAAATAATGAAATAGGGATAGAGCCATGTTCCTCCATACTCAGCAGATAAACTTTACTAACTGCCTTATACATATCCTTTTCAGGGTCCATTGTTGCAATGATTCTGATGGATAGACTAGGAAGGAAATCGCTTCTTCTTGGAAGTTTTTTTGGCATGGCAAGTGCTTATCTTTTTCCCAGGATGGAAAGTGCTTCTTATTGGGAGTTACTTTGACTCGACAAATGATTATTTTGTGCTGTTGACCCTTCTGTCCATCAGCAACCATTAACACAATTGCTTATTTTACATATATAGAAGCCCATCATGCGACCTTCTTGATTGTGCTCCATGTTGACCTTTTTTTTATTTGTCTGATTTGGTGGTTTTTAATTTTTAATTATGAGAACAATGATGGAAAGATTAGGATGGACATCAAGCTGTTCATGATATGCAGTGGCTGCGTGCATTCTTTCTCCATACTTTATCTTGAATTCTTGATGCATGTTAGGCCAGTATGTTCTGATGCAGGGAAAAGAAAACCTGGTTGATTACCAAGTGTTTTTAGAATAATCTAGCATAGGGTATGATGGGAAAAATCAGTTCAAGGGTCATCACACCGTTGTCCTTCATTAAAATCTTTCTGTTTGAACTTCATGGCAGTGTTGCTCTTGTGATGATTTCATGCATTTGCTTTTTCCTTGGGTGCTCTGAGAATTTTCAGCTTCTAGAGTAAGAACTCAGTTTGCCTCTTCTGAACTTCGTTGGTTTTATGACTGATAATTCAGGCAGTCTCAATGTTTCTGCAAGTAGCTGCAGCAAGTGCATTTATACCAGGCTTTGGAGTTCTGTATCTCTCTGTTGGTGGCATGCTGCTGTAAGTGGTTGATCTCTTCATTACTAGACATACCATTATATCAATAGAAATGTTGGATTGAGTTAAAATAAAAAAAATGGGATTATATATATATATATATCTATAGTATATAAATCAGTGGTGTTTTACTGTTCAAAGAACTATTCATTGAATTGACAATGCCAACAGTGAATTATGCAGCTCCATTTCTGACGAGTGAGTGTATTCTTTGCTTTCCAAAACAAACAAAAGCTGTCCACTCACGTTGACTTCTTTGTTTCCTTTTTTTTTTTTTTAAACTTTTTCTTCTTTTGCTGGGTATTTTTTTTTTATTTTCGTGTTTTCCAAATAGTATTAATTATTATTCACTTTCATGCTCTGTGACCTCGAACACGGGTATACACTAGTGTGTATATATATATCTGAATTATTCTGGAAAAGAGTCTTTCACTCTTGCTAGCAAATTGACTTTAATACCCTTGTCAATCTTGAAGCATAAATGATGTTGGCTCACCCTTATGATACATGTATTGATGAAGGGTAAATTAGGAATTCAAAGGATCGTCACCATTTCCTTTAATTTGCACGATAAGTTAAATGTACCTTGTTTTGGGTAGGAGAAAATACTACTTTAAACAACTTTGCAAGGAAAGAGTAGCCAGTCATCAACTCACTGATGAAGTTTCTCATGTATGACTAAGGCATATTGTACTAACCACATGTGAAAACAGGTTTGTCCTGTCATTTGCAATGGGTGCAGGGCCAGTCCCTAGTCTCCTCTTGTCAGAAATACTCCAAAGTCGAATCAGAGCAAAGGCAATGGCTATCTGCATGGCTGTGCAT
>JAOWAN010000005.1:2449024-2471428 GCA_028566635.1 Lobelia cardinalis | reverse complement strand
CGGATCTTACCTCATTTTAGTACTTCTGTTTTCTGTCATCACGCAATTTTGTTTTTTTGTGCTCAGGTTTTCTAACAGTATCATCACACTTCCTAACTAGAGCACCAAGGGACGTTGTACATGATCAAATCATCTTAGGTGGTTTTCTATCATTTTCTCTACTATGGGAGTTACTTTTATTGTTTCTAGTTCATTACAAATCTCAGCTTTCATAAATTTATCGTACATCCATCTAAGTATTCGCATTTCTGCTACATTCATTTTCTTAACATGTTTCTTCTTAGTAGTCCAACACTAGGTTTCATACAATAGTGCCGACCTAACAGCTGTCCCGCGATTGTGTTGGCAGCTATAATGACAGCAATTTTCCCTTGTGTAACGTTCGGTCAGATAGCAGAGGTACTGGATACTGGAGAAATGAGTAAGGCCTTGGACCTTCACCATCGATTTTGATTTAACCACTCTTTTGAGGATTTTGTGTGAGAACTGAAATTTAAGAATTTACAAACACAAGTGCTAATATTTCGGTGCTGGTATATTGTTGCAGTTGTCCTTTGGGGACTTTCATTTACCTATTGATGGTACCTGCTGTGTGCTCACAATGGATCATGGGTTCGAAGTATCGGGCAAAACTAAGAAAAAAGTTTGATTTGGTAGAAGCTCCATATGAAGATGTGATTTCTCATGTCTTTTGCCCCTGCTGTTCACTTTGCCAGGAGTTCAGGGAGCTTAAGAACAGAGGTCTTGATCCTGCATTAGGTATAAAACCACACACTCTTGTCGGGTATTCACTCTGAACTAAATGTGTGCCTCAGTTTGAATTTAAAAGTTTGCGTTAAATTTCATAGCGAGAATCAACTTCCTTTACCATTTGATTAAAACTTAGGATTTGGAAACCTTTAAGTTGATACAGTAATCGTGCGACGTTTGCCTGCAGGATGGAATGGAATCCAAGCCCAAAGACAGGCAATGGAGTAGCATATGCAAGTGCAGACTCCTCCATCATTTCAAGCCATGCATGTCCAAGTGAAAATGTTCTTGTTCTTGTTGATATGGCTGGAATTAGATCATTATTGATGGTCGAGATAGCAAGCTATGGAGTTCGGACTGACAAAACAGATGCAGTCAGGCAGTAGGGGTGTCACGGTCGTGACTGGGTTAGTCAGAACCATGACCTAAGGTGAGCTAGAAGCAGCACGTATGACAAAAGCCTGTCACGGTTGTGAGCAGGCCATGTTGGTAACCGTCGTGACCTACGGTGGCCTTTAGAGCGTGGAAACAGTAAGAGTGTCATGAGATTGATCAATTGGGTCGCGACCGTGACCTATCTATGTTAGTTTAAGTTAGATGCGTTTCCTTATAAGAGTTTGATAGGAAATTAAAGACAAGGGTTTTGGGTTGGATTTTTCTCATATAAATAGCTGGGTTCTCTCATTGTAGTATCTCATCAATCGTAAGGTTCTATCACCTAAGAAAAGGGTAATCTCTCTGTCTTGTCCGTGGAGCAGATCATATCAATCAACTTTATGTGCTATTCGGTTCCGCTGCACAACTCTTCTTTTCTAATTTTCTTGAAGAAATTTTGATATCAAAATAGAACTGGAGCACGCAAACAACTCATTATGAGCCGTGATTTATCCTCTATTGAATCTTTTTTCATTAATTTTTTCTATTTTTACTTTAATCATTATAAACATTTAAAATTAAATTTAAAAATCATCCATCTAAACACTTTCCTTATTTGCATTAAATTAAATTTTCTGACTAGTTAATCGGAGAGTAATTAGTTGATCAATAAAATATCAAACGTAACTATCGTTTGGATACACGAACGATAGTACTACCACAGTTCTAAAGTAATTTATCCTCTATTGAATCTTTTTTCATTTGAATTCTACCCTCCAAAATAAGTTTGATTAAAGTCACAAATTAACCCATAAATAGAGGTGTTCAGGGTTCGAAAAATTGATTATTCGGTTTTGTATTTATCGATTCGATTTTGAATAAATTTTCGATTTTCAAAAAGAAAGTATGTAATATTCAAATTTCGATAGACAGTGAAACAAATACTAAGAGTAAAAACTTTTGAAAACACAAAAAAGAAAAAAAAAAAAAAAACTTTTATGATTCAGTATACATAAATTCAGTGAATATAATTCGATATTATGCAAATTGAATAGAGAAAAATAAATATAAAATAAAACATAAGTGTACATAAGTTATTAATTAAGTAAAAAAATTAAATATATAATACTACTCCGTAATATAACTTCGATTTGGTTTGATTTCAAAAAATGTAATATCACGGAACTAAGCCAATATTTTTAATAAAATTAAAAATTGAAATCAAACTAATATATTGATTCATTCCATTTTATTCCAATCAATTGACTCAATTTTACACTTTATTTATTTATTTTATTTTTTCTCAGGCCTCCCCATAAAATGAACCATTTGAACGACAAATTCATGTAATCAAATTTTCCTATAGGTAACGGAGGGAGTTGAAATTTTTCGTGTTCTCCGGCCGTTAAAGGCAACTCCAAGCTGGAGAAAAGGAGGGAGCAAACCACAAACGGGAAAAAAGGAGGGAGCGAAAAGTAGTTTCAAAAAGTGGTAACTTGACTTTGAGCAAACTTTTTCTCACTCATCAGAATGCGAAAGCAATGAGATGGGCAGAGAGAGAGAGAGAGAGCGGAGGAAATTTGATCACGAAACTAAAACCTGCCTGCAATGCAATCAACCAAAAACCTGATTCTTGTCCATGTGTCGTTGTACAGTTGGGGATGGAGTGGGTCAGCCATAACTAATAAAAGGCCGAAAACATGAATTCATTATTAAATTTTCCTCCTAACAGGAAAACCTTCTTCTTCAACGTCAACCACTTTTTCAGACCCTTATTATTGCTCCATCATCATAATAATTCTTCTCCTCGTCAATGCCCACTACCACCACCACCACCACCAGCAGCGGCAGTAGCTTCTACCTCTCCTGTTAACCCTACCTGTTGCTTCTCTCTTCATCGTCTCTTCTCCACTTGTAAGTCTCTTCCCCCTAACTGATTAAGTGTTGTCTGATCAATTCCTTGCTTTAACTCTCGCACTGCTGTATGTGCTTCTATGATTGTTAACTCTAGCAATTTGATAAAATTTTAGCCTCCAAAATCGGTTATTTTGGGGTTGGATTGTAGCTGTTTGTGAAAATGCGTTAGAGATGCCTTCATTTGTGAAGCCTTGGCGTGATTTCCTCATTCTGGATGGAGTTTGCTGTTTGTAATTGGCTCATTCATTCACTTTTTTCCTCAAGATGCTTCGTGATTTACAATCTATAGGATTTTTTAAGCAAGATAAGCTCAACTACTACTTCAATTTTGACCGGTGAAACTGGAAGTCAAGAATTTATACTGCATTTCTTTGGTGGCCTGAATCTCGACACTTGTTGTTTTAACTATCTTGCGTTATTGTACAGCTTCAGATTGCAGCACATTTATGGAGGTGGTCAAAGCAGTTGCTAGGCAGGGATCTGCATCTCATGCAAGTGTTGCCTTGAGAGCAGATCAGAAAAGCTACAGCTACAGTCAACTGATTTCATCCGCTGGGAAGATTTCTAGTCTACTATCTAATACTGACCTAAAAACAGTGAGTCGACATTGATGTCTCTCTTTCTTTATTTTTGCGAGTTTTGGAACTGCTGCCTCATCTTACATGGTTGAAATCCGGACACGAGCTTGTGATTTATCTCATAAAACAATGTAGGAAGCTGCACTCATTCTCTTAGTAGTTGTTGGTTCTGTTGTACAACGTGCCTTTTACCCTATGATGGTTTGCATACATACATGTCAAAATGGTTTCTCTGTTGAGGTTTATTTTTTTTTTCTCTCCCTTCGTTGCAGGTTGATGGCGTTGTTAAGCAAAAAGATCTTGGTGGAGCTAGAATAGGAGTAGTGGCTAAACCTTCCGCCGAGTTTGTGGCTGGAGTACTTGGAACTTGGTTGAGCGGAGGTGTCGCAGTGCCCCTGGCACTTAGCTATCCAGAAGCAGAGCTCTTATATGTCATGAGTGATTCGGTAGCTTGGAAATAACCCTGCAATATCATTCATTTTCCTCAGTCTTTTGGAAATAAGTCTTGAATTCCACTAGAGATGATTTTTTTACAGGGTTGTGTCCCCTCGGCAGTTCTCTCTCTCTCTCTCTCTCTCTCTCTCTCTCTCTCTCTCTCTCTCTCTCTCTCGTGCTGAGATGATTTCCCATTTCCTTCTCCATTCATCTACTCGGAGTGCTGATTTCAACTTGATTTGTAGGACATATCCATGATTTTGAGTACTGAAGATCAGAAGGAGCTTATGCAAAATGTGGCAACTATAAGTGCTGCTCAATTTTCTCTTTTACCTCCTGTCCCCAGTATAACTTCACCGACACCTGAGCATGACCAGCCACCCAATGAAAAGGTGGATGGGGTTAAAAGCTTAGAGATTCAATACTCGAACGATATAAAAGGTTAGCTTTGGGATTTACATGTTTCATTATGAAGCTCTAGCATCTGAAGTTTATTTTCTGCATTAACATAGTGTAATTGTTTTTAGTACAGCGGAGGACCCAGCATTGATTTTATACACTAGTGGCACGACGGGTAAACCAAAGGGAGTTGTACATACCCACAAAAGCATATTGGCACAGGTAACATTGTGTACACTCAATGCTTAGCATCATTCCGTTACAGTTTTTGTTATACAGGTCATGCGGGATGTCCTGTTTTTGACTTCCAGCAGTTACAAAATAACTTGGGGCTAATGGCAGATTCAATATCGGAGATGGTGATTAATTTCATACCCAACCTGGTATGGGTGACGTTGTGGGAGACCAAAAAAAAAGAAAGAAAGAAAAAGGAGTAATGCTGCTATGTATAGGAGCAACAATATGCGTAAAATCGCTAACAAGTAATGATGAAATTGCAGGTTCATCATGTTTGTGATTGGGATGCATCTCCATATAACATGTTAATCAGTTCTCTTCTTGATTTTTTTTTTAATAGTCAAACCTCCATCTGAAATCTTGTTTTTTACATGACTATTTATATGAACAGAAATCATAGTTGAACAAGGCCTACGACACTTGATCCTAAACTGATATCACCTGGATTTAATATCTACTCCGTGTTTATTCCTGTTTTGTGATTCCCATACAAATTAATGAATTCAGTAAATTTTAATCTGAGCATCTCTTGTCTATTTCGTAGAATATCGGGAAAGTTTTAGAACTGGATGGAGTACCCATTGATGTACAGAAATGCCTAGGTGACGTAAGGCTAGCTAAGTTAATTGATAAATTTATGACAACAAAGAAAATATCAGATGAGTGAAGAAGAGCATCATAGTACCAGTATACAAGCATATAGGCGACGTTCAAAGTTGTACGAATTATATAGGTATTAAACTAATGAGTCACACAATGAAGTGACAACGAGGCGCAGTTGGGTTGGTAAGACGCCTCACCTATCGCCGATAGGTCATGGGTTCGAGTCACGCCGGGGGTAAGTGGGGAACCACTATTGATCCTCGCAGGGGGAAAAAAAAAATCACACAATGAAGCTTCGGGAGAGAATAGTTAAAAGTAGACTAAGGAGGGAGACAACAGTATCGGAGAATCAATTTGGTTTTATGCCCGATATATCAACAATGGAGGCTATCCACCTATTAAGGAGATTGTTGAAACACTATAGGGAAGGAAAAAAGGATCTACACACAGTCCTTGGGAGGTAATTTAGTGGATCGTAGACGAGAAAGGAGTTAAAGTGAGATATATCGAGGTTATTAAAGATATGTATGATAGGATATTGACATTAGTTAGAACCACAACAGGAGACATGCGAGTTTCTAATCACTATAGGACTACACCAAGGATCGACCTTAAGCCAGTATCTTTTTACCTTAGCAATGGATGGACTAACTAGACATCTACAAGATGATATACCTTGGTGTATGCTATTTGCCGATGACCTTGTCCTTATTGATAAAACAAAGAATGTGGTTAATGATAAGTTAGTAAAATGGAGAGAAGCTTTAGAAGGCCAATGGGAGTAAAACCGTGTATAATGGCTTGCAACTTTAGTGGTAAGTGGAGTATTAGTGAAGTGAAAGTTAAGTTAAATGGAGAAGAAATACCTCAAAAGGAAACATTTTGGTACCTAGGATCAATCATTAATCAAGATGGAGAGATTGGAGAGGATGTCAAACATAGAATAAAATTAGGTTGGATGAAATGAAAGAATACATCTAAAGTGTTACGCAATCGGCGTATACCAAGAAAGATAAAGGGAAAATTTTATTGGACAGCTACTAGGCATGCGCTATTGTACAGAACTGAGTATTGGGATATTAAGAAGGAACTTGGTAACAAGATGAGTGTAGCAAAAATGTGAATGCCTAGATGGATGTGCGGTAAAAGAAGGAAAGATAGGATTAATAATGAATAAATACAAGAAACGGTAAAAGTAGCTCATATACTAGAGAAAATGAGAGAGAACCGCCTAAGATGGTTTCTCATGTACAACGTAGGTCTCTTAATGCTCTAGTGAGGAAGCGTGATGATATTAGTCCTAATCGGCAACGTAGGTCTCCCAAAGTTAACATGGACATCGGCAATACGGAAAGACATGAAAGACCGTGATCTATACGGTGACTTGACATTGGATCGCGTGGAATGACGTAACATAATTCATGTAGCCGTCCCAAGTGACTTGAATTAGGGATTTTTTTTGTTCTTGTTGGACTTTCAACATTGCTTCCACCATCTGGCGCCTTTCCTAAAATCCCTAGTGTGAATCCACATGATTTTGTTGGCCGCCTTGACAGCTTCTATATGCTCATCAGAAACTAGTCGTAGTTTACTCTTAGTAAATACTTTTACATGATTATGATCTTTTTCTGAAGAACGATACTTAAACTATCATACTTGACAGAAATTTTCATTTGTTGATGGAAAGTAAGAATGAAACCTATATGATAATCCCATCTGAACTCTAATGGATCTGCTGCATCTTTGATGAGGGAATTCATATATTTTTTCTGTCAGTTTCTTACAACAGAGTGTTACAAACTCTGTCAGTTTATATTTGTGTGTATGGAGGGGAGGGGAGGGGAGGGTTTTACAATATTACAAATTAAAGCTGCTCACTTATGTGTTTTGCTAGCCTTCCTTCTATTTCTGGCTACAAATTACAATTATGGTCTCTAACAAGTGCTTCATTTCTGCCAATTTCAGGTTGCAACCTTAGCAAGTGCTTGGGAGTACACATCTAGGGATCAGTTTCTGCATTGTTTGCCATTACATCATATCCACAATCTATAATTGGAAATTGTAATAGTTGGTTTATTGATCTATGTTCATTTTCCAGTGTATTGTTTTTCTGGTAAAATGTGAATGAATTATTTTTGTGCCTGGATCCTTAACTACCACGATACATGTTCACGGACTTTTCAATGCTTTATTTGCCCCCCTATATGCGGGTTCCACGGTAATTCACTTAAATCACACCATTGACTGTCAAATCTATTAGACTATTGTTTCATGCCACAAGTGGTTTTTTGTTTAGCTGTGGAAGTTTTCTGTTTGTCTTTGAAGGTTGAGTTCATACCAAAGTTTTCTGTGAGGGGTATCTGGCAGAGATGGCGTGAATCATATCCGACAGATGGGACTAAGATCGATGATGCTATAACTGTGTTTACAGGGGTAAGTCATATTATTAAGTGAAGGCTGAAATGCGTCTGCCCACTAGGACCGGAATTGTGGCATTTTCTCCTCAAAGGTTTTATTCGTTGTGATTCCGCTCGGCATAATTGCTCATTTTCTCCTAAATTTTTTGTTGTTACCAACATTTGATTATCTTGAATGTGTAGAAATGTTCTTTGTCTAGAAAGACTGTAATGTAAACTTGGGAAATGTGTATAATTTTATGGTCTTTCTTTGTATTCATTGCACCTCTCCATTAATTTCATAGGCCAAAAAATATCTTTTCCTTTTGTTTATTGGCTATTGATGACTTGTCTTGTTCCTTAACCAAAGTATTTCCAATTTCAGGATTGAAGATTCTCAGGCAACATAACCTAAGAGGGGAAAAAAAAAAAATCCTCCTTCCACATAATACATTATATATTAATCTATTCCATGTTTATCCTGGCTACTTAAAAGGGGCTCCATTAATATTTCATCGCTATCCAGTTGTCTAAATCAAAATCTTTTAAACCATGCGAGGTTTTAAGTGAATAAACATTTCATTTTGTCTAATATCAATACATATATGATAGAAAAGCTTGCACTAAAAAATAATTATGATGTTCCTGCATTTCTACAATATGGTTTATGGAATGGTTTATCATATATAGGTTCCAACCATGTACACTCGACTGATACAAGGTTACGAAGCAATGGATCCTGAACTGCAAACTACTTCTGCATCAGCTGCAAGCCACCTGCGCTTAATGGTAATGACTGATCTGATCTGATTATGCCTAAGGTCGAATTATCCATCTTTTGTTTCCTATACTAAAAATGGATTAGTAGATATACTTCACCAACTAAAGTGCAAATTCTGCGTCCAGATGTGTGGCTCTTCAGCTCTCCCACTTCCTGTCATGCAACAGTGGGAAACCATCACAGGACACCGCCTATTAGAACGATATGGCATGACTGAGGTATCTGTACCTACTCATCTTTAGAGTCCTTCCTGCCAGAAATTTGTTTCCTTTGTGTGTTTAATATTTAAGATTTTTAATTTTAATTTATATCTGTATTTAACTACTCATAATTCTGTGGTAGTTTGTAATGGCAATTTCAAATCCATTAAGAGGAATAAGGAAAGGAGGAACCGTCGGCAAACCATTTCCAGGTGTGGAGGTTAGTAAACATTCAAAAATAACAGAAAATTTGGACGTGTTCTATGCATGGCAGAGTAGTAAACAGACTACTCGTATCTGCAGCTTGATAACAATGTTCATTGATGACGGTTTTTTTTTTTGAGGGGGGGGGTCTGAACTAGGGATGGCAACGGGGCGGGTATCTCCAAAACCGAACCCGCCCCGGCTTCCTCACACCGCAATCGCAAAGACCCGGACCCGATCCGCCCCGCCCCGTCCACATTAATAAAATTTTTATTTTTTATAATTTAAATTCAAAATTAATTCTTTTTTAATTTTTGATATAATTCTAACTCAATTTAACCACTCAAAGTATAAAAATATCCTTTTTTCAATATATACTATGTACATATTTTTTAAAAAAAATAGACATAACACTAGTCGGGTCGGGGTGGAACCTAAACCCGAACCCGCCCTAACCCGATCGGGTCTTAAAAAATTATGAGAAAATCGGGTTTTTCGGGGCGGGGCATCATCGGGTTCGGATCGGGTTATGAGAAATTGCCATCCGAACCATTTAGTATCCAGTGGTAGGACCACTAGGGTGGCAAAGCTCTCCCTACCAATTTTAACACAACCGCATTCCCAGGGCTCGAACTCAAGCCTCTGATTAAGCTAGAACAACTCCTTGCCAGTCTTAAAGGTTTTCATTGATAACTATTGGTAGGAAAATGATCTGAAATTGTTATTAATCAGGATTTAACCCAGGTAAAATGAAAAGAAACAAATGCTATCCTTAATTGGAAAGAAGTTAAAACTGATGGCGTGGGAAGGATAGACGTCCTCCAATATTCATTAGTACTTAATGAATACCTTTGTGCTTATTATCCTTTTCTTTTTAGGTCAAGATTCTTGCAGAAGATGATGGCTCTACAGGGGTAGGCGAGCTATGTGTCAAAAGCCCTTCACTGTTTAAGGAATACTGGAAACGTCCTAAGGTACTTCCTGATCACATCGAGTATAGTAGGCTCCCGCTGTTTCTGTCTCTATAATTGCATCAACTTGTTACCATTGAAATGTCTGGCCTTTGTAGTCACAAATTTTCTTTATGCCATGAGGATAAAAGTGCTTGTCATGCCAAGACGGAATATTTGGGTTTCTGTTCTATGGTATAACCGTCGTATATAATCCAAGTTCACATTTTATGTCGACACTACAATTCTTTGGATTCTTACTTGTGACCTTCTTAGTGCAAATTTCTAATATGTGAAGTTGACAGTGATTCAAATTTTGTCAAATGCTTACTGACATAAAAACCAGATGGAACTACTCACTCTTATTATGCTAATTTCTTTTACTTATTTGTAAATGGTGGTGTCTTTTAATATAGTTGAGACTGAGAATTACTTGCCATGTTGATTATATCTCTTGGATAGATGAGCATGTGTTGAAGATTCTTAATAAGTACACTGGAGCTGTAAGCTTTTCTTGAGAAGTTGTCTATCGGTGATTCATAAAGTGTTTTTCTCAAAGTAAATGTAATATTCTCCTCTCAAACATTTGCAATTCCATGTACTCATGCGTAGCTGTGATACCTGTTAGGTAACGAAGGAATCGTTTATAGATGGTGGATTTTTCAAGACTGGGGATGCTGTTAGAGTGGATGAAGATGGATACTATGTCATTTTGGGACGTAAGCATGCTTTTGCTTCAGCTGGTTGTGATTTTGATAAAATGGTTGCCTTTATGGTCAAGTTTATACCATGCTTACTGATTGTATCACAATTTGACGAGCCGCACATCCATAAGGATGTGGCACCTGATAAACTTCATTTTTGGTACTAATGAAATCCGAGTTGCTGAATTATTGCAGATATATACTAAATCCAGTGGGTTTGGGGATGTCATACATAGAAATCTAGAATTTTGACGAACCAAATAATAGAGCCTACTTAATATGTTGATAGTTAATGCATACTCTTTGGACCTACGAATTAATTACTGGTGCAGTCTTTATTATTTGATCCCAAAAGTATTAAAATGTTGAAGCGAATAACTTGGACTATTTGATAATTGCTACTTATATTACCAAAACTGCAACTGGTTCTACTAAGCAGTTCGTGCTGTGTCTATTCATGCCACATGAAATGCATCACATTGTGAATTGTTTTAGCGGCAGTGTTGACCTTCAATAACTAATCAGGATGCTCTAAATTTCAAATTTAAAATAGTTTATTTGAGTTGTGACAGATTCTTTATTGATATGTAGTTAGGAAGGACAGAAAAGAGGTGATGATAAGTTGATAACTGTAAATTTTGTTTATGGTCCTTTAATCTTCTTTACACTTCTTTCATTTCATATTCTGGTCTCTTAACTTGACAACTTCTTCCAAGGATCCATCTTGACAGGTGGCAGCTGAGATTGTGTTCATAGCATTTTATATGTATCTCCAATAAGTGCCTTTATGTTTTCAAATGTCTTCCTACTGGTCAAATGAAGCATTCTAAACCTTTTAGAATCATTCATCAGGTACTAATGCTGATATAATGAAGGTAGGTGGATACAAGTTATCTGCCTTGGAAATTGAGGCAATTCTTTTGGAAGTACGTTCCATTTCTCCTTCTAGTGTAACTGTATCTACATGACTTTATAGACTATAAGTGGCACATATTTTTTCTGCAATCCTAAATCGCCTGTGTTTGATGAGAAACGATCAACTGTTAATAAAATTTCTGTACAGCACCCCGCTGTTTCAGAATGTTGTGTCTTGGGCTTACCAGACAAAACGTATGGAGAATCTGTCACTGCAATAATTGTACCTGATGGGGAGATAAAGAGGATGCGGGAGAAAGAATTGATGCCTGCGATAACCTTGGATGAACTTGTCTCTTGGGCTAAAGAGAAGCTTGCCCCATACAAGGTATTTCTCACTTATGTCTGAACTTAGAGTTTCTTGAAGAATCAAGAGTGGGTTAGTGGTAGATATTAGAGAGTGAAAACAAGACAACCTCATGGCGTGTGCCAGTAACAAAAGAACTTTCTAAAACTGAGACCCTTGCATTTGCTTAACCGAGTACTTATAGTAGGCAAAACTCATGCTCGTAGAACTGATTGTTATCATAAGGAACTGCATTATTGGCGAAAATTTATTGGCAGGAGTTCTCAGCTTAAAAAGTTCGAGTTTCAAGTACTTCTTAGCTTTCTAACAACCTTATGCATTACTTGATGTAACTAGTGAGACTATGCCACGCAGTTGTCATTCTTTGCTAGGATAAGTATTAAACTGCTGTGAACTACTATTCTCTTCCCTTGTTTATTTAGATAATTAGGAATTGATCAAGCTCCATTATTAGGCGGACTGTTATTATTTCCGAGTTATTTCTCTCTTAGAACCAACTATAAACCCTTCCATACGTTGAATAACTAATTAACTCCCTCCATTTTGCTCAAACGTGTTTATTGTTTAAATGTCAAACATGTTCATGGTTAAAATACATTTCCACTCCTACCCTGGTTTTAAGGACTGAAATAGCTATTCTTGTTTGATGTTTTAATGATGTAAAGGTTAATCTGGATACTCACAAAATTAAAAGCTTTGTTTTGAAGCATAACTCTTCGAAAGGAATGACCAAAACAGAAAGTAGGGCTTTTTGAGCAAAACAGAGCCACAGAGCGAGTATTTTGTTATATATGGTGTGGATCATATATCATGTCCGGCCACTTAGTTAAATTACTTAGATGTTAATTTTGGGCATTGAAGAAGAATCATATTATTACTGCTTTTTTCCAGCTGCCAACCAGATTGTTCTTATGGGATTCAGTGCCACGCAATGCAATGGGGAAGGTGAGACAGTAACATTTTTCCTCAAAGAATTCCCTTTCTAATACTAGTTTCGCTGTCAGATGGTGAAACTTGGATCATCTCATCATGCTGATTAATTCTTATTCCAGGTAAACAAAAAGGAGCTGAAGATAACACTGGCTTCCAATGAACAATAGATGCTTTGGTTGCTGACCAGAAGAGCAGGCAACATTGGATTTCGGAGTGAAATTTAAATTTATTTATCTGTCTTGTGAGTTCTTTTCCCTTATTTATTTATTTGTATTGGTAGGACTCAATAACGCAATGGTTACACCGTAGGTTCAGGACCGAATGTATGTTGGTCAGTATAGCAGAAATGTTGGCAAGAATGTTTACCTCTTTTTAGGTCATAGCAAAATTGGGTGGTGGCTTTGTATCATTTGCATACAAAAAGCTCATTATAAATAGAAGCTGTTGCGTATAGTATGTGGTTTCACTTTTTTGGTAACGATTATCAATCCAAACAAATGAATAGGCTCCGACCATATCAATCTGTTGACGTAGACCAATCCAACTTTTATCACGTAAATTCTACATTTTGTTGTGCTACGATTCTTTTTGTTTTCTCCTTTCGATGTGCTGATGATCAAACTAAAACAAATGAATAGGCTCCGACCTTCCACAAACTAGAGAACCATGCATTTTCTCTGTAAAATCTACCTGTAATTAGTAATTTTGCCGATTTTATTATATTTAAATTATTTATAAAAAAGAAAGGAAAAAAAAAAGGAATTTTAAGCATAGGAAGATTTTTGGGGAACGGATGTGACTTGAGGGTATCGAATTATTTCTTTTAGCTTGTGGGAGTTGCAGTTGGGAGAGAAAAGAAAAGCAGCCCTCTTGGTCAGAGAGTTGAATAGTTGCAAGTCAAGCCCACCACCACCCTTTGAAAAAAAGAAGTAAAAACTACTACTAGTAAACGCAAGCTAGCGGAAGCGGGTGAGAGAGTAGGCAGCAAAAGAAATTTCTCCACCAAATTTGTAATGAGAGACGAGGAGAAGGCGCAAATAGCGAAAGAATGGCTGGAATCGGAATCCAATACGGCAGTGGATTTGCTTACGCTTGAAGGCCTGCAGCAGGTTACTGTTCCCTCAAAGGGTCTAATCCGCTGCAATTTCATCGTCCCAAATCACCTCTCTGTAAGTCCCAAAAAAAACACACCCACACCTTAGCGTACATGATGCTATATATAGAATCGGAGCAGGTAACACCCACACCCGAAATTTATTCACTCACAAGTATTGTGGTTGTTGGTCAGGACAAAGATGGGAATTGGCATGTTGGAGCGATGATGATAATGATGGACAACATCACCGGGAATACAGTTTTCTCTTCACTTGGGAAGTTACTGCCCGCCATTTCCCTCCACATAACTCTCTACTCCTCTGCCCCTACCAATGTAACCAAACTTCTTATTCCGCTACCAGCCCTGCCCTGCCTTGGGCTGGGGGTAGTGAGTTACTCCTCGTATGTTTATCCTACTTGTTAACAATGGCGTACTTGTTTGTTTGTTTTTTTTTTTTATAAATTAATATACAGGAGGAAGTAGAGATAGAGGGGAGGATTGTGGGAGAAAGAGCAGGTACAGGTCTTCTATCGGTGGAAGTGGAAATGAAGAAGAAAAGCAACGGAGATAAAATTGCTTTAGGCAAGCTATGGGTGGGACCAGCCCTGCCCAGAGGAAGCATCACCCCATATTTCACCCCAAAAGCTTCTGCTCTTCCCAGCAGACTCTAGCCAGGAGCTTCAAGATTCTTGTTTTGCAGTGCTTTGTACATACAAAGTACAAACAGACCCCGTTGAAAGAGAAATAATAAGCATGTATTTTACCATCATGTCTCTTGATTAATCTACTCTATGTAAGTAACTTGCTGTAAATTCTCTAAAATCTAGCTTTTAATCCGGGCCGTTGCACGGGTCATATTGCTGCTCTTTTACTGTAAAGGAAGGGACGAATAAAAACAATAAAATTGGGCTAATTTGTTGCCTCTTTGAGAAAATCTTCTAATTCTTCCTGTACTTCCTTCTGTTCCTGATCATTGCTCAACAAAGCATCAAATACTAAGCATAGTTGAAAGCATACAATAATCCATAAAAGCTTCAAGCAGTTTAAGAAGAAAAAAAAAGTAACAGGTATTCAAGAGTTACTCCGATAATTGGCTTCGAAAAATACTCTTACAACATGTACCAGAGCAACGAATCAAAATCCATAAGCAAATTAAATGGAAATCTATTCAACAGTGGAGAATAGCACCCCCTCCATGGTCACTTGAGGACACAGTGAATTACCCAACAACATAACTTTCCTCCACCATGGGAGATGTAATATATGTACCCAAACAATTGACAACCTGGTGACCAAAATTGGATCCTGACAAAATCTGAGAGATAAGAGAATCCATGTTGAGTAGGTGACAAAACCATTCGATAGAAAAGCCACTAGAATGCACCATCAACTGATGATCATCTTTGTCAAGTATTCTGCGTGCTCAGGAAAGTACTCCAGCAGCTCATCCTTGGTCACCCATACGAAATCCTTACATTTCTTGATGTCGAATTTCTTTGCCGCAATTACTTGTGATTTGAAGAAGAATCGCTGACAGAATGATTAGGGTTTGGGCATTAAAATGTGGCGTAAAAAATAAAACAAACAAATTTCAGCATCAAAACATGATGTTGAACCATAAGGCTACCAACGGAGTAATTAAAATATGCCAGCTGTGTTACCAATAAGTTTTGTGGTTTCTATATACCCAAGGCATAAAGAGTATCAAAGGAAAAAACAGGTGATCTTTACCTTAAAAGATTGAAGATCCAGATGGCCCATTGGAGCATTTCCAACAAAGTATGTCTGAGAAAGATCTCCAAGAACGGATTCTAATGCAGACTCTGCACACTGAAACATATATCCACAAGTTAGAAAGAAAACGTGGATGTAAGGGCCAGTAAGTATGAAACAACTACCACCTTGCGAAGTGTCTCTTCAGATTTATACACTTTCTCAGGGAAGTGCCATACCGGCTCCTTGTTAGGAGCCCCATATGCTTCACCATATATGAGAAGATACAGCCTTCGGTCAAGAGCTCTCTCTAAGGACCTTCAATAAACTTACGAAACTGTAAGAAGCTTAAAAATAGAGGTGAACTAAGAACCAAGTGAAACAAAAAGTTCTACCCAAATGATGCTTGAAAATTCTGACTTGAAAACTTCAGTGAAAATATCTTTCATCAAACATCTTCAAATAAAGGAAGTTCCACCACTACTTCGTACCTTCTATCGTTGGTTTCATCAGCTTCAGTTATTCTTGGAGCTGGTTCAAATTCAACCTGGAGATCACCTGTGCCCCTGTTAGAAAGCACATGTTAAGCAACAGAACTGAGGACAGCTGAAGCTTCAATAAACCAGGCGCTCTACCCACTCGAACATATACATACAGATATAAGTGAGGGTCGAGACTTGAGAGGTCTTGCATGATTAAAGAGAACAAAGAAACATAAACTCAAATATATTGCAGAACAAGAGCTAAAAGCTTAAAATAGCATAAACTTACACCCTCCGCCCAAGATGAATGCACTTTATTTTGTCATGCTCATGTAAGAAAAGCGAGACTCGTACTGACGGAGGTCTTTTTGTTCATGGTCATGAAAAAAATGTGGACGTAGGTAGTATTAAATACGAAGTTCTATCAGGGAAACACAACTAATCAACTGTAAGCAATCATACTAACAAGTGTCTACCTCATTGCTTCCACCATCTGAAGCCTATCTTAGAATCCCTACAGTAAATCAACATGATTTTGTTGGCCGCCTTGACAGCTTTTATATGCTCATCACAAACTAGTGGTAGTTTACTCTTAAGTAAATACTTTTACATGATTATGATCTCTTTCTGCAGAACAATATTTAAACTATCATACTTGACAGAAATTTCCATTTGTTGATGGAAAGTAAGAGTGAAACCTATATGATAATCCCATCTGAACTCTTATGGATCTGCTGCATCCTTGATGAGGGAATTTATATATTTTTGCTGTCAGTTTCTTACAATAGAGAGCTAGAAACTATATTCAGTTTATATTTGTGTCTATGGGAGGGGTGGGGTGGGGGGATCACAATATTACAAATTAAAGCTGCTCACTGATGTGTTTTGCTAGCCTTCCTTCTATTCCGGGCTACAAATTAAAATTATGGTCTCTAACAAGTGCTTCATTTCTGCCAATTTCAGGTTGAAACCTTAGCAAGTGCTTGGGAGTACACATCTAGGGATCAGTTTCTGCATTGTCTGCAATTACATCATATCCACGATCTATAATTGGAAATTGTAATAGTTGGTTTATTGATCTATGTTCATTGTCCAGTATACTGTTTTCTGGTAAAATGTGAATGAATTATTTTTGTGCCTGGATCCTTGACTACAAGGAAACATGTTCATGAACTTTTCAACACCTTATTTGCTCCCTCTATATGCGGGTTCCAAGGTAATTCACTTCAATCACAACATCGACTCTCAAATTTATTAGACTATTGTTTCATGCGACAAGTGGTTTTTTTGTTTAGCTGTGGAAGTTTTCTGTTTGTCTTTTGAAGGTTGAGTTCATACCAAAGTTTTTTGTGAGGGATATCTGGCAGAGAATGCGTGAATCATATCTGACAGATGGGACTAAGATCGATGATGCTATAACTGTGTTTACAGGGGTAAGTCATATTATTAAGTCAAGGCTGAAATGTGTCTGCTCATTAGGACCGGACCTGTGGCATTTTCTCCTCAAAGGTTTTATTTGTTGTGATTCCGCACAGCATAGTTGTTCATTTTCTCAATTTTTTCTGTTACCAACATTCGATTACCTTGAATGTGTAGACATGTTCTTTATCCAGAAAGACTGCAAAGTAAACTAGGGAAATGTGTGTAATTTTATGGTTTTTCAGTGTATGCATTGCACTCTCCATTAAATTCATAGTCCAAAAAATCGCTTTTCCTCTTGTTTATTATTGACGACTTGTCTTGTTCCTTAACCAAAGTATTTCAAATCAGGATTGAAGATTCTCAGGCAACATAACCTAAGAGGGAAAAACGAAAAAAAAAAAACTAGCAACAATATCCTCCTTCCACATAATACATTATATATTAATCAATTCTGCATTTATCCCGGCAACTTAAAAATGGCTCCACGAATATTTTATCGCTATCCAGTTGTCTAAATCAAAATCTTTTAAATGCGAGGTTTTGACTGGATAAACATTTCATTTGTCAAATATCTGTACATATATGATAGAAAAGCTTGCATTAAAAAATAATTTATGATGTTCCTGCATTTCTACAATATGGTTTATGTAATGGTTTATCATATACAGGTTCCAACCATGTACACTCGACTGATACAAGGTTACGAAGCAATGGATCCTGAACTGCAAGCTACTTCTGCATCAGCTGCAAGCCACCTGCGCTTAATGGTAATGACTATAACCCAATTTCCCGTTCTTCCATTTTGAAATAGGATGACTGATCTGATTATGCAGCAAAAGGTCGAATTCTCCATCTTTTGTTTCTTATACTAAAAATGGATTAGTAGATCTACTTCACCAACTAAAGTGCAAATTCTGCCTCAAGAAATGTGGCTCTTCAGCTCTCCCACTTCCTGTCATGCAACAGTGGGACTCTGGAAAACCATCACAGGACACCGCCTATTAGAACGATATGGCATGACTGAGGTATCTGTACCTACTTATACGGACGGAGGACTCTTTGTTAATGGTCATGAACAAAAGGTGGACGTAGGTAGTGATATATACCAAGTTCTATCAGGGAAACACAACTAATCAGCTGTAAGCAATCATAGTAACAAGTGTCTACCTCACTGGCTTAATGAAGCATCTCCACGGAAAAGGTTATTCCCACGACCGGTAACACATACTCCCTCCGTCCAACAATAGATGACCTTTTACACTTGCGCACACTTATTAAGGAGTAATATATATTGACAAATTCATCCTTATTAAATAATGTCTCTTCATTGATGGTAAAAAGAGGTAAATGTAATTAATGATCATGGGTAATTGGGAGAATAGGAGGGTAAATTAGGAAATATGGGTTAAGAAAAGCCTAGAAATCCTAAAAGGCAACTATTTTGGGACATTTTTGTTTACTAAAAGGTCATCTATTGTGGGACGGAGGGAGTAGTGTGGAAGCATAATTGGGCAATTAAATACGCCAAGGAGAAAAGGCATCAAAATTTTAATCAACTTATCAATAGCAGAGCCATAAAAATGATATAGAAATTAAACTCAGCATTAACTAATACATGCTTCAATACAAAATAATATAATTATATCCCAGAAATATCATGATAGCTGGATCAGTCAATAAATCAAAAAATAAACTGAGATTACCTAGAATCTGATTTTGACAAGAGCTGATCAGGATATATCCTGCGGAATTGCTGTGTCCATCGAAACCTAAACATATCTCAAGATCATATTATTAGTTTTAAAAGAATAGAATGCAAAAGGCAATTAGCAACTCTCAACCTAATCAGGTTCGGTGGAGTCACCTACAAATTTTATTTATGAAGTGCTATAATCATGACTAGTGATACTGCTACCATATGTCCAAGATGGCAAAGTTGAAGGAAGACAACTATGAGATGGGAACACGAAGAGGAAAAAGAAAAGTACTTTCGAGTCATTTGACAATGAACCTAATGATTAAGATTAATGATTAGATTAGGTTCAAATCTCTGATTCTGGGTCCTCATCTCCCAAGCGTAATGCTGTTATATTCCTCCATCCAGAAACGAGTGCCCATTTTAATTTTTTCAAGGAACTTCAGGAATTTAGCTTTGTTCTGGTCAATGTTTTTGAACTGGAAACTTGGCAGGGATTTGTTGGTTTTCTGAAGAATCATAAATCATGTGATATATAGTATTCTCAGTTAAAATTTCCAAATTTTTTAGTTTTATTTTCCTCCAACTAAAGTAAAATATGCTAAATAGTAAGTATCAATTTGAATACCAGCATTTATACGTACGGAAGTACGTAGATGCAGATCCCCTATTGGGCAGGAGGAAGCAGCAGATTTACATGAATTCACCACATCCATAAGATTGCTTATGACATAGAGCGTCGGCAAAGGTGTATTTTGGGAGTAAGAAATAATCAAAAAGTACTCTAAGATTCTGCTCAGTTTAATGGTTACCAGGATACTAAAAGAGAAAATTTTTCTAGTGGCGTGCCTCCAGGTCCATCCTTGATTGAGTTTCCTAAAGTTCTGCTGGTCGACCTAAGTGAGGTATTACCACCATTCTGTGATCAGTTAGAGTAACTTGTAGCCTGAATTGAGGCATACGCAAAATGGATTAGTTACTCTTAATATCAAAACAAACTCTTAGCACTTAAGGTGAAACTAAGTTGGCCACTGGTGTGGTGTGGTGTGGTGTGGTGCAGTAGGTTTGGAGGATGTAACTACTTAACTTGTGAGTTGTGACCCCCTAGTTTTAATAGTAACAAATGGAATATAATTAGGAATAGAAAGAATATTAAAAGCCAAAATAGGATCAATTAAACCTCGGCAGTAACATAACACCGTTAAAAAACGATAATATTAATATTAATAAACCACAATTCATTTGCCCATAGCTTAATCAGTAAAGGGTAAGCACAATCACAGAAAGAAAATCTGCTACATTATTACTATAAATGCCAGCCAGCTCGCTCGCCACACACACACACACATCTATTGTTGCAGCAAGAAAAGTGAGAAATTGGAAAAGGGAAAAAGAAGAGAGAAATTACGAGAAATCACGGAAGGCGTATTCGATGGGGTGAATTTTGGGAATGACAACAGGTAATCTCTCGAACAGTACGGAGGCAACGATCTTCTCATAACTGCTACTGCTAAATCCTCTCTTTGCTGCCGCCGCAGATCCGCTCAAAACCTTGCTACACGACCTCTGCATTTTCCCGCCAACACTGAATAATATGTAATGTTTGCATGTATTGATTGATTGAGAAATGATCCAGCTCCTTAAACCCTAAATGCTAGTATTTCCCAGAACTTTTAGTTAAAGAAGTTTGGAGTTGGGCCTAAATTAGGCCCATAGTCGGCCCAACATTTTTCCCAGAACTTTTCTCCCCGAACAACTTTTCATTAATTTATGATTTTAAATTTAGTGAGTTGCTATTTACCGCCGTCAAAATTTCTATTATCGCCCTCTATTTTTATTAAAATATACTATCTTTTTTATTTTCACCCCATTATTATATATTCACTTTACTACTTTAATTTTAATATTTATACACTTAAATCTTTAAAAATTATAATATAATCGCCCCTGCTCCGTTGCTTCTACGACGACAACCCACAGCGGCAGCTCTCCTCTCTCTGAATTGTTGCTAATTTTAAATTAGTACTACTAACATTAGCAATAAATCATTGATTATTGGAATTACAATTAAGTATAGTATTTAAGTGTAGGGTTCGTCAAATTATTTTAACTGGGTTGCTACTTCAAAAAAAAAAAAAAACTGTGACAGAGACCATGCAAAAAATTCAGCTCGTACAGTCAAGTGATCGACTAAAATCAGCTCGTTTGCCACCCTACGTGCTAGAATCACTGTCCGCTACAAAGTACTGCCTTTAGCAGATGGAATGATACAATTACTTCATCAATAGACCAAAAAATTTAATTACTAGACTAAACATATATGATATATACGACATTAAAAGAAAGCCTTCATTATTCTTCAAATAAGCATATTGGTGTACTTTTCCATATTATATATACAGAAAATAGCATTACATGAACCAACAAACCCAGCTAAGAGGTGATGACTTCACAATTGGGTTATTGAGGTTTGAGGTGATGAAATTAAGGGACAATAAAGATGGAACAAGGAAATAGCTTCAGATCACTCGCTCATATCCCGTCGGTAAGGTGTTCGATATTATGTTTCAGAGAATGAAGTCCACGAAAGAAAGCTGAAGGACCTGCCCTCCATTACTGTCTACTAGAGTACTGGGTTTATATAAACGAAGTGGGGTTAATCGGCTCGGGGCTATACATAAACGGGCTGGTGCGTGCGGTGCGTTGCGTAGCTGACAAAATCTAATAAATTTAAGGTATTAAAGTAATAAAGAGTAACAAATTGGGATATATAATGATAATAAAGAGTAAGAATTTAAGTGTATAAATATTAAATTTAATGTATTAAAGTGATTATATGATAATGGGGCAAAGTAAAAAAATTTAGGACGATAAATAATAAGGTGTTGTAAAACTTATCTATAAGTGGTTATTCCAATTAGAATCACAATGTAATCAGGACTCCCACATTATTTATATGGGGACTCTCCCAATTAGTATATGGGGCACCTATGTGCCCCGTACAAGAAGCACCACACCTTACCTCGTTTGTGTTTCACGCGCATGGGCTACCATCATTGGTGGCTGAATTTTGTAGTCCCTATAATTACGGGATTGATATCCCAATTTTTTAGGAGACCAATTGTAGCACCGAATCAAAATCCAAACTCCATTGAGCTCCCAACTGAAAATCGAAAATGTCAGCCTCGTTGCATTCTGCTCCGTCCTACTCACCTCTCTCCTCCGCCGGCATTCTCCAGGTATTCACATCACTCTCCCTCCCTCTCTCATGATTTTAGAGTTGTACTACTTAACATTGGAATCACCGATCA
>JAOWAN010000005.1:2409128-2424252 GCA_028566635.1 Lobelia cardinalis | reverse complement strand
TAGGAACCAAAGACACAATAACGAAAATATTTACTGTGTTGGGAGATTCAAATACACAGTACTGAAAAAAAATTTACTGTCTTTGAATCTCCCAACACAATAAATTTTTTCGTTACTGTGTCTATGGTTCCTATTTTAATTGGTTCCTATTGGAGCGCGCCCCTATATATATATATATATATATTATATATATATGCAAGAACGGAAAGTGAAATCGGTCGGGACGCTAGATAGCTCTCTATACTAACTAACATATTGATAAATAAAAAAAGCATGCCGTTTTTACGGATTTAGTTCAGTGACAAAGTAGATTGTACATTTGAAACAATAATTAAGGTTGCCTTCTGGCAGACGCAGTATAAGTGTTTTATTCATCAAATGTGATTGGTAGCTCCTTGTGACCATCAGGATCTATCCTCCTACTTGAATCATCGTGATTTACCTCTTCTCCTAAGATATGGAGCAATTTAAGAGGGACACTTGAAATGAGTGATTCCATCCTTTTGAAAGAAAAAAAAAAAAGCATGTCAATATTTTGAAGCGAAAATTAAGTGAACCGCCGTCAATCATTTGGGAAAAAAAAAAAAAAAAAAAAAAGTTGCACTACTCGATCGAGGGTCAAAGAGATGCTGCTGTGGGTTGTTTTTTGTGTGTGTGAGAGGGAGAGATGGGGGAGAGAATTTTAGGGCGGTCTTTAAATAAGTGTCTTGTATGGTGCTTAAAAAGTTTTATCTGATCTTCGTTATAATAATTATTTAATATGAATTTATTAAATTTTTAAAATACTAAAATTTTAATCTTTATATAAATATTAAGTAAATTCCCAATAGTATTTTTAATAATTTTATCATAACTATTCAATTCTCATAAAGCATTGGTTAATTAGTTTGATCTAAAAATATTAAAAATAATATACTCATTTAGAAACGAAGGAAGCGGTAGAAATTGACACTCAAAAAAAGTGTAAAGAAGTAGACAGAATAAAGAACGGGTTTTAAGTCCATCGCCCATACGTTTAGATTACTGGTAGCTTTCTTTTTGCTTATTTTTCGTGTTATGAATGATTTTTGTGATCACTCCGAACTGGAACTTTCGTGAAAGACAGTTTTATGATCAAGAAAGAAACTGGGTTCTACTACTTGCTTATACCAATGCAAGTGCTTACGGGAATAGTTTAAGCAAGACTTCCACATTACTATTTTCTGCCCACCGAAATAATTTCATATGATTTTTATAAAGGGGAAAACCAAAGTACTTTCGACAATTCTCTTTTCAGACAGAAAGGACAACACTTGAAAGATTCCCCCACAGTAGATATTCCCCAAGAAGAACGCACGCCGTACAAAAAGGAAAGCAAAAGAGCAGCTCTATACTTTGACACACGGCACAGTGCCCACCTCCTCCAACATTGTGAAGGTAGACAGACAGCCACAACAGTTGAACCTTGAAACAACCGTGGTTCAAAGTGTTCTCTCACAAAACATGCGCTTAACTAGGAATAGTAGACAATAAGAAACATCTGCCTAAATATACTTAGTTAATTACAGATGAATGCGCACAAAACAAGCTTAGCAGTACATGTACATGTTTAGACCAACCACCAATCAGAGCCCAATATGGAGCATTTTCCTTGACCACAACATTTGCGGTATCCAAAGAAAATCTACGGAATTCATTTGACTGATAACTAACAGCTGATTCCCAGCAAACAGTTGTACAAGGGATCAACTAACGAACAACTTTCGCATACGTGTGGCATTTTGCTAAAAATCACAAGTCAATCCACCATGGGGCTGGGAAATGGAACTGCAAATTCCAAGTTTACTGTGAATGTACAAGCAACTTCCACACAAGAAAGCCAACCTACTTCAACTTGCCCCGGTTTCCAAACCAAGAAGAGAGGGCCAGATTCTAAGCTTACCGTGAATGTACAAGCAACTTCCACATAAGAAAGCCAACCTACTTCAACTTGCCCTTCTTTCCAAACCAAGAAAAGAGGGCCCGACAGACACTAAGCACAGGGGATGTAATTCTTTTTCTTTTGTTCTTATAACTGGAGATCAATTTTGACTTGGGTAAGAACTTTGAAAACTTTGTATTTAATTCAATAGTGCAAGAATAAAAATGTCAAAAGAATGATTGCACTAATGATGGGGCCCAAAGGCTTTCTTAAAGGACTCTTGATTCTTCAATTCAATGTAATACCACTTCCTAGTGGCATTTTTTTATACATGTTTTAAATGTACTTGCCTTTTCTAATCATTTCCTTAGAATAGTGCAATGATTAATGTTATCGAGTGTTAATTGAACCAGCATCCCGTTGCATTGCAACAACCAGTTCGCTGCATCTGGAGCACCGGAATGATGAAGCTGCCAAGCATCGTGTTCTAAGACAGTAGTAGCAATACCTGCAAGCAAAATAACTTGCATTAGCTTCAAAATAATCAGTGATCTTTATACCATTTACAGGCCATCAATCACTATCATAAAGGGGAGGGCTCAAAAGTAAGCCGTTTTTGAATTGCCCAAATTATCCTCAATTATCAATTACAACTATTCACCATCTAAAATTAACCACTCGCACCAATTGGCTTCAAATTTTAACTTCTTTCTCCCTTTGAAAATTAATCAACCCAAAATACACTCCTTATAAATATACACAAAACTTCAATTCCTTTTCTTTTATACAAGATAAATACAAAGTATACAAAAATAACAATTTTTAACAATGCAAACACAAGGTGTGTGTCACGTTTCAAAGAATGAAGTTTAAGATGGCTGCCTTGGCTGGTTCAAACCTATACCTACACAAAGCACAATTATTTTTCTGCCTTCCCCACTACTGCCAGTCTGCCAAGTCAGCTTGGAAGATGACTTTCAGTCTTCCTTCTATTTTTTCAAAACACAAGCTTCGCGTACGCTCTTTTGTCCGAAGGATAAGTTTTTCCCTTCAATGGATGTCATCAGTAATAGAGACGTGCATTTTCAACTTTCACCCAACGCTCCTTTCTCATACTCCTCACTCTATTTCTTTGTGCAACAAACCAGTGGTTTAAGTTGACAAAGATCTTAGCTAAGTCACATATTGCAGCCTCAGATTATTCACCGGACCTCTGAAATGCAAGGAAATGGAGAACATCACAAGCTTTTTTCCCTTCTATTCGCCCACTTGTGGAAACATCACAGAATAATAGTCTCTTGAATTTAAACCACTGAGTAGTCTTCTCAATCCCACATCAGGGTATTCCTGGCTTATTGTAACTCGGGCACACCAGGAATTTATTAAGAGCATTTGGTGCTTGCATCCTATTACTTATATAACACTAGTTTAAGACCGTGCCCGAGGGCACGACATAAAATTTGAAAAATATATATTATATAATTTTTTTATTTTCTAAATTAAATTTTTAATATTTATGTGTATCTCAGAATTAAAGTTAAATTTATTAAACTTATGATTTAGTTAGAAAATTGTGTGCACTGAAAAATTTTGTATATTTAAATTAGGATATTTTTTGGTATATATACAATAAATAAAAATCTAGAAAACAATGATACATTGGCTGACAGTCTTTTAAAACATACAGAGAGGTGAGGTAAGGTGATGTGCCTGTCTGCCCATCCCCCCTCTCTGACTTTGTGACATCCTCCTCTTTTTGTGTGCTTTTAAAATTTTGTGAAACACTGTTACAAACATCACTATCAACTGAGTCCCCTTATAATATAGATAGCTAAACATTACTCATAGTTTAGTAATTAATAACATGGTAACAGAATCTATCGATTTTTATCGGTCCAAGGAGAATCAAGATACAGTGGATACCAAACTGTCAAAAACAGATCAAACGACAAGTCAATCTTTTAGTTGGTCCGAACATTATATTTTGAATGGACAGCTACCGATACCGGTCAAACCAAAAACAGTACTTGAAGTGAGCAAAATCAGCAAAATTCATGTACCTGTGCTGACAAGGGAGAGCTAAAAATGCTATTGTAGGATTGGCCTGACATATGGGACATAATGTTTCATCCGCTGCAGAACTCGATGATTTATCCTTTGAGAACGGACGAAGAAGATTCTTTATGGATGATGAATTGAGTAGAGGAAGAACCAACAACAACATTTCCTGCATAGCAACAAGAGAAAAGAACGAATGTAAATTTGGGGAAGGAGGATTTCATGGAAAGCTTCTTGAAAGAAGAAGTTTTAAACCGTGTAGCAGAAGCTGGAAAAGATATAAACCAGTGTTTTGTGGCAAAGATAAAAGCTTCTTGAAAGAAGAAGTGAAGAAGTTTTAAAATTAAAAAATATCTTGATTCAAAGATTGGAACTCAACTTTTCCTTGTCAACTCCCAAAATGAATGCCCAACAAGAATGGCGGTAAACAAAAGATTCCCAAATTAAAGGAGAAAAATATCTTCTTCCGGAGAACAAGGATGAGGCAGTTGCCAACTGAAGAGGGTTCACATGGGATGGGGGGAGAGAGGGGGGGGGGGGAGAAGCTATTCAAAGTCATAAACATTTGACATGTTATGACCTCCATGTCAATAGGACTGTTCTTTTCCTATCGTTTTACCATGAACATGAACAAAACACTCATCTAGGCCGGAGGGAGTACTACTTTGTTAGACATACATGTGACATTACATATATGGAACATGATCTTGGATTATTTACAGAACAATGATCTTGGATTTACAAAATTATCTGTCTGCTGAAAAATCAAGTGAGTTAGAAAAGTACCGAAAATTCATTCCACACCAATTGGCGGTTCATGTACTCAAAACTAACAGCTCGGTTCATGTGAGGGCTCCCATAGACAAGTCTTGCTCGTAGAGCTCGCTCAATAAGATTCCTATACCTGTTATAACAATGACAAATCAATAAGTAACTGTTTAGTAATAACATGTCATCAGCCAACGAATGGCTGCCTAAAATCTTATGAGGAGACACTTGCCTGCATCTCATTGATCATCTCCCGTTGGATAAAAACAATTAAGACAGCTAGACAATTATCACAAGATGCCATTCTAAATGGTTACTGAGTGTCTGTCTCTAGAAGTTGATCTAAAGTCTAAAAAGATAGGAAGAAGTCTAATACAGCTGATACAAGGAAACCGGTTCGAGTTGATGACACCATATTATGTTTGCTTTAGAGCATCAAAGTCTGGTAAAATCTGGATGACACTATTCACAATTTCCTTCCACTCTACACAAGAAAACGGTTAGCATGCACCTTCAAAGATAAAAGTGTTCAAATGTCTGCATGATACTTTAGCTCCCACCCCTTTTTACTCCTATTGCATTTCCCTTACACTCTCCACCACTATCATAATTGAGATTTGAAGTTAGCAGATAGCACAAAACATTGATGAGTCGTAGCGTCTAGATTCAAAATATAAATCTCAGGTAGTGACAGCAGTATTTATTGAAAATGCTTTCAACATAACAAAAACAAGAGACTTTAAAATTAAAAAAAATAAGCATACCTTCCTGTGTATAAAAATATGAGTACATTGCTGAAAGATGCAGCTTTATAAAATCCTTCAATACGTTGTATAATAAACCATGCTCGATGTGCCAGTGATCTCTGAACATATACCAAGAAAAAGTAATGATTTTTAAATGTATTATATCAAACTGTCACATCTTAACTGTGTATATATATATATATATATATAGAGAGAGAGAGAGAGAGAGAGAGATTATGGAGCTTCGATAGAATATAAAATGCAGACCTGCTCAGAATCACCCCATCTGCGAAAAGCAGAAAAGGATTGCAAGCGAGCCCAAATATACTGGCCACCAACAGTAGCAATACAGTACCACAGTTTCTGCGCAAAGGTAAGACCAGGTCCCTCCAACCCTGTTCTAACTGGAGGATGGCACACAAGAAAGAATAAGACACACTTCACACGTAGTGAGATGAACAGAAGAGAGTGCGGCTCAAATAAGGCTCCAATGTAAGATAAGATCATTGGGGGGGGGGAGCGTCCTACTCGAATCTAACGAGTTATAGAAGACTTTCTAACCAAATCGGGCCCACTTTGATACAGTTATTTGCGGTGGGAAACTATGCAAGAGATTTGTACAAGTATCAATTTGTAGAAACTTTCTCTAACATGAGAAAGACAAACTTGTTAACTTGTTATGAACCATCAAACAATTCTGAAGGACTATTAAGGTACCCAATTGACAATTCTCTACATCACAGTGAAACAGCAAAAGAACAATGACAAAAATTGTCAGCATAAAACATTTACAATGGAAAATGCAAGGGTAAACTCAGATGTAACAAACATATTATTTCAGTTGCAAAGAGGGCGCATTTCTAAAATGAGTGACCCTTGGAAAATTATTCTAAAGGACTTTCTCTCATTCAGTGGTTTTCTCAGCTCACCACAAATCCGGTACTACCTACCTATGGATTACATAAATTTTTGCTATGATAATTAGTTTCCACTTAAAAAGTCATTTTCAGCCCAGTTCAGAGGGTAAAAATGCAGTCCTGGAACTGCAACACAAATCTTCTTGAATTCATATCCCATTCAAAAAACCTAAAGAATCACTAGAATTTGAAGTTAAATGTGTTTAGACCTCTACCCATTTAAGACTGTCGTTTGACTTCATGATCTACTTGAAATCCTAAAATGATATCTATGGCTGATAATAGCACATAACAAATGTTAAAGATGAGGAAGAATGTCCGGAGAAGGATCAGCAGAACGACCGATTAGGTATGGTAATTTGTCCAAAACCGCTTCAAATCCGACACATTCTGCTCTGAGAGGGGCAGTTTGGTAAGACATTTGCAAAATTCAGAATTTTTTCAGTCACTTATATCCTCCAGCTCACGCTGCTCACTACTAGGTTTACCGTTCATATAAAATTGGATACTAGGACAAATGTTTACACTAGAGTGTGTACTTTATCTTCTCTAACTCTCAACCAATTAAGATGATTTAACTTTTGATAAAAAGATTTGATGAAATTCTATAGTTTAGACGATATGATGATCTAATTTACAAGAAATAATCAATCAAAAATCGATGCTCATGCTAAAACTCGTCATTCATAATCACCAAGGATAAGATGTTAGTTGTCTCAGATCAACTATATTATAAAGAAAAATATTAACCTACTTAAAAATAAGCCTTTACATTGTGTCAATTGTCAAATAAACCCAGGCATCGCCCGTGTACCATACTAGTGTGCTTATTATTGTGCATGTGATAATTTAAAAATAAAATGTATAATGTGGATGACAGGCACACTATTGGCAAGAGACAACTAAAAGTGTTCACATTGAAGTTTCCAAACTCATGATTATCAACCAGAGTCTCTAACTACACCAGATTAATCCAGTAGTCTGGCCTTCATGACAGATTGAAAATCTCAACAGCTCTGTAATGATCGTATGATGAAATAGTTCTAACACTAATAAAATTGTAACAGAATTACTTGGACTATACTTAAAGTCAATTTATCTGGGGAGAAAAATAAACTTAGATATTGAAAGGCTCGTGATGCAGCTCTTTTAATATGAACATATGAGAAGTCCATTCACTTGGGCAATTTATAGTTTCTACTGGTTGATAAAATAATTATATTACTATTTCAAAGCGGCATGAGCAGAACGCATATCAATCATCTATCAAAACTATAAAGGAAATATCTGAAAGGGTATGATCTTCTTGCCTTTTCCCCTCGTTTCCATGGCACGTTCATCTCTATATCGAAGATTCATAAGAGCATTTCCCGGAGTAGGCTTATCAACCCAAATGGAGAATCTCCATATAAGAAACTCGAGGAAGGCATCAAGTTCAGCTTCATATTGGAATAACAATCCTGGCTAATCCCAAAAAGAAAATGAGGGCATATTAAATGCCATAAAAGGATCTAAAGCTCATTAACTCAACTAAGAAGTTTAAGGGACAAGCAATGAAGTTCACATGGTATACCTTCATCAAAGAGAAAACCTTAACCATTTGTTCTTTCAACATGGCTGACATTTCAATGTCCAGTCTCCCTGCATCAACCTGATTAACTCTAGATATTGCAATAGGGATAGCTGCCTGCAGAGAAATCCACCATAAAACTATCAAGCAAAAATGGACACATGTATTGTTGAGTATGTGTTTAAGAGACTGTAAGCTACAACAGTGAAGCAAAACCACCATTTTGATACAAAACCACTTCAACCCTTAGAAAAGAAGTTCCTACCCGATGACTATGTAAATGCTACCTTCTAAGCTAGCGTACTCGCCTACCAAACTGAGACTAAGAAGAAACCAGTACACTCTTGCTTGGATGTGCTTTGATCTCATTCCCAATACATGTGTAGTGTGCAGAGCACGCAAGAGTCCAGTGCTATTAATTTTATGCACCAACAGAAGTTAATAGGCGTACACATTTTGAGACGGAAATTGGCAAACTTATCATGTGCAAACCAATCAAATTAATCATGTATGTGCAGTGAAAAAACAAAGCTCAAGAGAAAATTTCCACAAAGAGACCAATAAAATTGTAACACGAAATTCCGGCATAACGAGGGCAGGATTAAACTAGTATCTCGAAGCTAGAAACGGAGGAGCAAAACCCCTAAATTATGCAAGTGAATGAATGGGGGAGGGGGGAAATCATCGAAGGTTTGTAGGGGAGTGCTGAAAAGTAAAAAAGGAAAACCTGGGGGGATAGAGAGAGGGATTGCCAGTGAGGAAATAATCTCCGGTGAGCATTTACCCAGTCAGTTTGTGTTGGGGGTGGAGGTGGTGATGGTGGTGGTTGAGGCTGACCAAAACCTGTGGCCATTGATGATGACGTTGAAGATGAAGCGGGCATGGAAGAGAAAGCTAGGGTTTCCCTCACCATGGATAATTACAATTATTGGAGCGGTTTGCTCTGATTACCAGATGGGGTGGTGAAATCGAGCATGCCCAATATGTGCCTTACTGCCTGCCAAAAGTTTTAACTGAAAATTTGCTTAGATTAGGGATAACTGAGATTCCCTTCCCTGGCAACTGGCAAGGGGAGTAATTTCGTTCGTTCGTTTCTATGTATGTTTTGGGGTGCGCACCGTCTTTTGGGGAATTGGGACGGTGGCTTTCTCTCCTCCTCCTCCTCCTCTCCTCCCGCTGATGAGAGAGAGGGGCAAGGCAAAATACTCCCTCCGGTCCTCCCCCCCCACCGTTTCCAAGCTCATAAACTTCATTACCAATCTTACTCGTACTACTTAATTCAGCAAAAGTAATAAGGATCCAGCTTAAACAAGACTTTTGTTTATTTCTTTTAATTTATTGAGAAAATTGGGTACACTCCTAGGGAGGAGTGTCTATTTTTTTTTTAATAAAAAGATCATTAATTATATATATAATATAAATATAAAATTAATCTAATAATTATATAATTCGTATTCAAATATGTTAGATACATAATTCTTGATCTTATGTTTAATTTTTAAGAAAAAATAATATTACTATTTGTTAGAAGTACTTAGGCATTAAATTTCGTATTGTTACTACCTATAGTAGTTGGCTACCATATAAATAATAAATGTTAAATAGCGGTCAAAGTGCTGTATTTAGGCACAATTTCCTTTGATTCTTTTTTTTTTTTCTTTTTAAATTGATTCTTACTTATCTATTTTTATAGTAATTCATCATTTATAATCTTCTCTATTTATATATGTACATACGCCGATACGCGTACGTTTGATATTTGCTTTCTAAAATTCATTTTGATATATGATAATCAAACATATCTAACTGATTTTAGAAAATCAATTTCACTATTAAGAAAATCAGTTTTCTGAATCGCTTCTTTTTTCCAAACTCTAATCATCCACGAATAGAAAAACCTCCAAAGTTTACATATAGTTTAAAATAAATTGATTTTGTTAACCAAATTCAAGTTTACATTCCTTTTTTCACTTTTTTAATCAAAAAAAATTATTAATAATTCACTATTTACTCTTAAAGTGACTCAAACTAATTATACGGAGAACAACCCCTTTCCAATACGCACCGACTTGATCCAACCAAAGGATTTGAATTCTGGTGCTAATTGCGGGTTGTACCTCTTGTCCATCCAAGAACTATATTACTCATTTCGTTTCATTTTAATTGTTTAGTAACATTTTTTCTTCACAATATTTTGTTATCATGGATAATTAAAACGAAACAGACGAAATACTTATTATGCGCCTCTATGCTTTGAATCAAACGTTAAAAGTTTTCACGGTAACATAACATCAGAAAAGATCAAAACAGAACAATTACTGAGCTGGAGAAACATAACAAGAAACTAACCCAAAGATTAACCTTTGAAGCATTCAACATGGACCTAAAATATTAACCATCTCCCCCATACCATTATACTGTCACGGGCTAACCTTTTTATCGAGTTAAACCGTGCGGCACTAGTACTCGAAACTATGAACAATGAGATACTAGCTCAACCTTTGACCCTTGAAAACGTGCAAGCCTTAGTAGAATGGCTATAAGTGATCACAAGCGTGCTTGAAGGATTGATTGAAAGCTTTGGAATTGTATTGAATCACTTGGATAAGTTGTTGGTTACAAATGGGAAGGCCTTGGGGTATTTATAGGTGTTTGCCCAAGCCTTAGAGAATTTTACAGAATTTTGTACAATGTCTTATCTAGAGAGTTCCACTAAATCCTACATTTGTACATGGTCTAGCTAATTTTAGAGAGTTCCACAAGTCTCTCTACACTTATGTACAAGTGCGGTTTTCTCTAATATGTTCTACAAAATTGTAGTGATCTCCCGAGCGTTCTAGAGTCTTCCACATGCTTCAATCTTCTTCAAAGTGTCTTGAGAAATCCAGAACCTTCCGGGATGGACTAGAAATGTGGGGAGAAATTATGGGCCGTGTCACCCTCCCCCACCTTAGCGATGCATCGTCCCTGATGCATTTTGTACTTCGAACGCCTCTATTAACTTGGTGAATTGCCACAACTTCTCGACCAATTCCCAACTGGTCTCGCTCATCGGTTGTCCCTCCCACTTCACCAAGTATTCCTTTGTTGCTGCCCTGTTGGATCCTCGAACGATCCTCTTAGCGAGGATTTCCTCGGCTACTTTATCAAGGTGTTCCCGAATGCGAGCAGGTACCCTTGTGGAGACGTTTCTGTCTTCATCATTCGGGTCTTTATGGTATGGTTTGAGTAGGCTCACATGAAATACCGGGTGAAGCTTAGAATAAGCCTCCGGTAGCTCCAACTTATACGCTACTGAGCCTATCTTCTTAAGGACGATGAAAGGACCTTCGTATCGACGCATAAGCCCCTTGTGTATGCCGCGAACTCGTCCATGCTCATAGAGTTTCACCAACACTTGGTCGCCTTCTTCAAACTCGCGATGAGTTCGCTTTTAATCGGCCCACTTCTTCATCCTCTTTGTCGATTTCTCTAAGTAAAGCTTTGCTTTGTCGGCCCTTTCTTGCCAATCCCTGGCAAACTTGTATGCAGGTGGGCTATTGCCCCTATAGCCTCCAACGATGTCCTTTGGCGTAGTCGACTGAAAACCAAGGACGATCTCGAATGGGCTCTTTCCGTTACTTTCGCTCCTCATCAGATTATATGAGAATTGAGCGACGTCTAGCAACTTGGCCTGTCGGAGATACACCTCCAATATGCTGTTGATGCGCTCCGGCTGTCCATCTGTTTGTGAGTGCATGGTGGTAGACATTTTCAATTCAGCTCCCAACAAACGAAAGAGTTCTTGCCAGAACCTCCCGGTAAACCGTGAGTCTCGATCACTCACAATTGATAAAGGCAGCCCCCAATACTTGACCACGTACTTCATGAGCTTGCCCGTCATCATACTAATTCCTAGTTCCTATATAAAATTTTGTCGAACCTTTTGAAACACAAAAATAATGCTACATATACAAATAAAATTAACAAAATAAATTAAAATATTATATATTATAATTAATATACAATACTTTAATGCATTCCGTTGATTTTATTGTTGATGTAATGGGTATATTAAGCATTTTCCCAGACATCTGAACAATTAATACTATTATTACTGGTAAGAAATGGTATTTTATTTACGACTAAAACTATTAAACTTTCTCTAAAATGCCCCCAGACATCCTTCCCAATTCCATATCAATCTCACTAGCCACGTTCACTTCCCCTAGTCTCTTCAAACCCCTGCTCAAAACTTTAGCCACGTAATCCTCCGCCGCACTGCTACACCTCCACCCGCTCCTCCTCATCATCCGATAAACCCTGACCGTCGCTTCCCCTCGTTCGGCCGCAATCAACGCCTTGATTAGCGTCGTTAGTCCCTTCCCTCCAAAAAAGTCGCCACTCTCCGCTTCCAGATCGAAGATCAGGCGGTCGATATCATCCCTCAGGCCCTTTCTCGCTAAAGACGCGACCAGGTTAGCATAAAGATTCAAATCGATTTTGTACCATTCTTCCGAACGGATGGCTGAGAAGACCTTGAGGGCCAGGTGGCAGTGATCCTGCCGCAGGAGCTCGTTGAAGGCGGCCACGAGGTCGGCCTTGACGAGACGGGATAGGGTACTGGAGACGACGGCGTCGTCGATGTTGGTGGGGTCAGAACGGTGGGCACGCTTGAGAGCTTGGACGGCCTGGATTGCTTCTATACTCAGCGTACGGCCCTTCTGGAGTGGACCGCGGTTGTCTCGCGGGCCGCATCGGACTGTAAGGGTGGTTCTGGTGTGGATTGCGGGTCGGGTTGAGATGGAATGGTGGGGCTGTGAGGAAAATGGGAGATTTGAGCGCAGAGAGAAAGCCATGGACGGATAAGGGTTCAAGGACTTGTTTTGGACGATATATTTAGCTGTAACGAGGCAAATAAATGTATGTAAGCAGCTAAAAAGACGTTAATGCCCAAATCCCGCAAGTGAGAATGCAAAAAGGAAAAATAATTAATCGTCGACAGCAGGATTCGAACCTGCGCAGGTAAAGCCCAACAGATTTCGATTTTCGAGTCTGTCTCCTTAACCAATCGGACATATTGACTTCTGAAGCTTAATCTGGCTGAATCTGCTTACTAATATTTATTTGTTTTCTTCCTCTAGTTTCCTTGGTCCACTTGCACCCAAAAAAGGCTAATATTAGCTATCGAAGTTAGGGGTGGTTTCGGTAGGGCAATCGTACCAAAACTTTATTACCATTGTCATTAATATTATCGAAAATTTGGTAATGCAAAATTCATTACCATTGATTTCGGTAATACCGAAATTTTAGTAGGGCACGGTAGGGCATTGGCATTACCAATTTTCGGCCCAAGTTAAAAAAAAAAATCAAATTTCAAATTCCAACTTAAATTAATTCACACTTGCAAGTCAAAATTAATTGTTGTGTTTTAAAAATTGCACCGAAATAGATCGAAAAATTCAAATTACAAATTTAGAAGGCTAAAATTCTACACACTCCTATAAATATCAACATTATAAAATCATCAATTTTCAATTGAAGTATTGAAGTAGTAGTAGGATTATGGTTTTGAAATTTTTTGCAATGGTAGTATCTAGGAATAGAATATGTAAATTAATTTTTTTTTTAATTTTTTATGTAATGTAAATATAAAATTACTAAATTATCCCTATTTCGGTACGGTAATGGTAATACCGTGGTAATGATATCCATTACCATTACCCTACCAAAAATTTCGGTACGGTACGGTAATGGTAGGGCAATTTTTCGGTAAAGATTTTTTGGTAATTTTCGGTATGGTACGGTAGGGCAATCGGTATGGTAGGATAATTGGTAATTTTTTTCCACCCCGAATCGAAGTGAGAGGAGCTTAGAACAATGAGAATTGCGCTCCTCTAGAGAAGTGAGACGCTAAAAAGAAAAGTGTTCGGAACATACAGCGTTCATAACTACCCCTCTTACTACAGGGCGCTTACCTAGCCAATGCTTAGATCCGGCTCTACCCAAACTTTTTTCCTTGGCTGAGGTTAGGTTTGGACATAGTTCAAGCTGAAGGTCAGTTGGCCTATCGGTAGCCCGATCGTGCTGCTTCGTGTCGACGTAGGTCAAAAGCCGGTGGAAGAGAACTAATTAACTTGTATACGCCTTCCCCTTGATTTCCATATTGCCCGGATAGGATGAGTCGTATTTCTTCAATCGAGCAGGGGGATAGATTTATGGACTTCCTGCTTTCGGAGAAGGACAAAGGAATGAATTGGGTCTCTCTAAAATTGCCTATTGCTTGCTTTCTCTCTTTTTTCCTTTACATGAAGGAAAGTATATACAGGGCGCTAACTCCACTTGTTGGCATTCGTTGGGAAGTCGGTTGGTCATTTTAAAGCCCCTTGAATAATAAGCACCTACGTCGAAAGCACCTTTCTCTCTCTAAGAACAGTGCGTTCCAGCTCTTTTCATAACCACGTGACCGGAGGAGGTGTCTTCCCAAGGAAACGAAGGGAATCTCGGCTCCAAATGTAGCATAAGCTACCCTTTATATGGAGTTTCTCGACAAGCTCTTTTACTGGTTTTAGGCCCTGAAGTTACTAAAAAGTATTGGCGACCTAGCGAGCTCTGAGAGAGGTCGATAGTCAGTTCATAGCCATCAGAAAAGTTCTAAGCCAAAAATGGAGGGAACATCTCCAGGACAGGCGACATCTCTTGAGATCTCGCAGAGAGATCGATCTCTATTACTTTACTTCGCGAGAAAAAGGAAGGTGATCCTCCCTGGCGCGACCTGTATGAGACCTCGCATAGAGGTGAAGCCTCGTGCGAGGCCATTTCATTCCTCGCTAAGAGCCTAGATCTATGCGACCTGTTTGGCTCTTGCGAGCAATCTAGCTCAAGAGTCCATCTCCAACACGGACAAGATCTTCATTAATAATGGAATATCCTCAGAAGACAGTTTCCTCATATAACTCTGATTGAGTTACCTTAATAAGGCCCTACACCTGTAGGCCAAGGTACGCATTGTTTTTACCCCTCAAACCTCCCGTGAATTCTCTTACTTCTAAGTGAACGTGAGTCTTACTCTCACGCCGGAGCTGTTTTTGATGAGTGGTCGTTCGGCAAGCAACCACTTCAGGTCAGCTGCGAGGACCAGTCACGCGAGCAAGGGCGAGGAAGCTGATGACTGCCTTCAGTGAGC
>JAOWAN010000005.1:2396135-2409028 GCA_028566635.1 Lobelia cardinalis | reverse complement strand
GAGTGAGGCAGTCGATTTCGTTGTCAATTGCTGCAAATCGACTTGGAAGCGGAGAAGAAGTCAATGTCGTCGTGCGCCGGCTGAGTTAGGAAGGGAATGGTATTCTCTCTCTCTGGGGCGGACAACTCTCTTCTTCATCTTCTTCATTTTATTTTTGATGTGGGTTTTTGGATTTTTCATTTGGGGGTGAAAAAAAATTCATGAGTTCGTCGTTTGTGTCACGGATTGCATAGCCGTGATTGTTGTTTTTGTTGTTTTCTGTGAATGAAATCTTTGTTCTTTTGTACAGTATTTCACGGACCAGCAATTCGAATTTCTTCCCGTTGGGAATTTTTTCAGTAATTTCCAAAAACAATTTATTTGTTAAATGATGGTATAGGTAGCATGAGATAATTGGTGAATGAGAGAGATGGGAGGCTGAAGTAGGGGATGGCCAAACCCAGCCTCTTCTTCATTCTTTCCCAAAAAAAATTTGCCACAACCGTTAAGGCTGGGATGAAGGAGACTGAGCTACAGTTTCAGACTCTCTTCATCCCCTCGTTGTGGATGCCCTTAGCATTAGGCAGTATCTGTATTTATTTATTTTTTCTTTCATTAGCAGGCCCATAAATGAGCTGGGTCTAAGTCGGATTTCGTGGGCTCGATTTGAGATCGTCAAATTTTTTTACAAATCGAATTATTAGTCGCGAGCTGGAATTTAAATAAGTGGGCTCGATTTGATTTATAACTGGATCGTGAGACGCACTAAGACTTTTATAAGTCTTTACGAGATTAACAGGTATTGACGGACTTTGACAAGCCTTCATAAATTTAGGCCAATAGAAAAGTATCTTTTTAATAATTTATTATTGGTCATTTGTTTTCTATTTCTAGTATTACGTATTTTTCATATTTTATTTGTGTTTAATACTTCGATTCAATGTTAATTGAGTTTTTTAAGTTATTATGTATTGACTTGAATCTATACGCGTAGTCTTTTTAAGATATTATATTTTCTGTTGTTGGATCTAAACTTGGATCTGATAATGGCGAGTTCAGTTTGACTTTAACGAATCGAGCTCTTAACGAGCAGATACACGAGTCTTGTGAATCGAGTCGCGTCGGACTCATAAAATATAATGGATCTAAAACTAATGTTCGACTCATAAAAACTGTGCGAGTAGAATTAAAGGCCTCAAACGGATTGAACCACATGGAGTCCACGAGACTCATTTACGATCATTATCCCATATGTTTCGCTAAACTAAAGTGTACGAATAAATAATTAATGGAATTCATACTAAAAATGGAAACAACCTTTGGTTAAGACTTTAATCGAATTGACTACTAATACCAAACAATACGAATAAAAACAGTCTCTGGTGCGAGCAATTTCATAGGGGGAGGCAAATGAGAAGATATTCTAGTTTTCAATTTTACTTTTCAATTTCCTATATTTTGCATTTCAATTGCGAAGGCAGAGGAGGAGGTAAAATTGGAGAGGTATCATTACCTTTCCAAATTTGAAAAGGTAAACGAAAAAAAAGAGGAACACATATCATAACTTTCAAATATGTCTTCCATTTTCTTATATTTTGAATTTCAATGACGGAAGGTAAATAGAGAGGCAAAAGTTCTTCTTTCAAAAGGTATAAGTAACTTTTCAAATTTGTCTTTTCTCATTAGAGTTGATCACTTTTTAAAAAGGAAAAAAAAAAATTGGGAAGGCAAATAATATATATATATATATATATATATATATATGTCCTCATTTTGTCTTCTCCCATTGAAATTGCTATGAGATACTTTCACCGAATTGAAAATCAAAAGGCGACATTTTGACTTTGATTTGCATAAATTTTGATATGGCTACAAGTAAGTGTTAATTTTGGCTAAACATGTTGAAATGAATTAAGTTACGATCAATAGATTCTAATTGATTCAACCTATTATAACTTATAATTAACTGATCAATTCAATTACTTAGTGAATGAATTAAATTAAACTCGAATTAATATGTTCAATACTCTTTTGCATTAAAAAAAAATTACACATTCTAATACTCGAATAAAACTCTAATGTTAGGAGGCTGCACATTGTATAATTGTGGTTGCTACTTCATATGGACCGTTACGAAATACAATGAACATATGTTTCTTTCTGACATTTGCTAAACTGCAGTACAGTTATGCTGATTGAATTCTTCATCCTAGTCGGAACTCAGCGAAAGAGGTCTGGAATTTTGTTCGCTAACATTTGATTTTATTACAATTAAATGAAATGATGACCACCTAAATCTGAAGGTTTCAACTGCCTGCCATATCAATTTACAAGGAGCAAAAGCACAATTCTGGATTCCAAATCTTAACAGTAAACTTTTGTTAGGAAGCTGGAATGAGCTGCAACCTGAGATACACACACACGCACACACAACAGACTATATTCACCACTTCGTCGATTGGCATTTGGCCGCTTTTCCACCATCGTTCAAGTAAGGCCTAAAGGTCTTCATTACTTCTTCATATGTTGGCCTCTTGTAGTCAACAGCCTGTTGATCAGTTTTACCATCTCTATGTAAGGGTCAGAAACAAACATAGTCCTATTATCAAAAATTATTCGGCTGCCAAAAAGGTTAGCAACATACCAGTTCAACGACTTCCTCGGGGCTGGCCCATTTCCACTCTGAGAACTCTGGATCTGCTTCACCACTTGCTAAGTTGATCTCGCTTTCATCCTTCGTCATTCTCATGAGGAACCTGTTATTTGCAAACACTTTCTTATACCAAACAATAAACAGCGGTAAGGTTCATACAATTTAACGCTTTAGTTTGACACCTGAGCAAAACAGTTGATAAGAGAAGTAAAAGAATACTGCACAGTCGAACTCAACGATCATCCCGCCACTGAGTACACGTACGTAAATGATGATCAAACAACGGCAGCTGAAAACTATAGCTTGTTTACTAATTGATGGACAGTGTCAAAGCCTTACCAGCAAATAACTAAACTTTACCAAGAATGCTAAAGAGAACCTACATGCATTGAATAACTGCCACGCGAGAACTGGCATGCAATACAGAGTTGTACAGTACTGCTCCATTATGCATGTGTGGTGTATGCATCATTATCAACCTTTTAGTGCTACTGGGACATCAAACAAGCTAAGCTAGATTGGTCCTACGCAACTCTTCCAAGACAGTAAGGATGCCTCTGCAGCATGCTTACTTTCCAGCCCCAGTTCCCCCATTCTTCCCCCGCCTCCCAATATTTCCCATGATAGCCTATCTGGCAGTGTTTAATACCTCCACCTCCAGCAATTTCATTCATACAGCACGAGTACAACTATTTCTTGTTCACCTGTAGCCAGAGTGAACGTCAGCTTAGAGAACTGTCCACTGCATTTCATAACGAATCCCCGGTCCAAAGCCCTTGTGCAGTGGAAATGACTTAAAAGCAGACTTAATTAACTCAGTCATCAGACCATATGAATGTGATACCTGTCCCTCACTGATACACTCTCACTATCCAGAACAAAATCTGTGGGCACCACTGAATTAGGAATGGCCAATCAAGCATAGAAATAAATAGATCATGAATCACGGATAACAGAACCACTTGTTACCCTATGGTGGCTTTTCCTTCAAGTAGATTGCATATTTGTTTCATTCATAGCAAACAAAGCCTTCCAGCAGGCTTACTTTCTATTGAATTTTGAAAGCAGTAGTCATAAAATTTGACATGGTATATTGTCTTTGTGACGATGACTAATATTTCTATTTCTTAAGGGAGAATGAGAGGATCTTCAGCTATTACAAATTGGCATAAAAACTTTTCCATAGGGAGGAATTAATGGAATCGAATTAATATATGGAAGTAGGAGACAGGACGGAAAAGGACAGTTATGTGAAGGATTAAGAAATAGAAAAGATGATTGTAGAAAGCAGCAGCAGGAATAACAATTATGTTGAGCAGTTCATGTCTTTTCCACTTGATTGAAACTAGAGGGAAGTTAGACATATGGGCATGTTCATCATGAAGGTGAATAATTGTTTCATTCATTGCAAACAAAGCCTTCCACCAGGCTTAGGTGCTGTTTGTTTGAGCTTAATGAACATTTGAAATGGGGTTTTGTGTAACTTAATCGGACAAATTAAAAATTAGACTGTTTGGTAATTTTTCTCTTTCAGATCTGAAAGCAGCTTAAAATGTCTTAAATATCTTAAAACTATAGTTGATTAGTTAAGACTTACATTTGAATCATCTTTTGGACAGTGTTATCCTTTTATTAGATTGTTTGGTAATATTTAAATTTATTATTATCCTTTTTGAGTTCTTATGCATAAAATTAAAATAAAATTGGATTATATTTGTGTTTTATATGTATCAACTAAAATTACTTTTTTATTCTACTACTTTGTTCTTATAATTTTCTTTTTATTCAAAAATTTGTTCTTATAAATTTCTTTTTCTATTCTAAAACTTTTTTCTTATAACTTTTTTTAAAAGTAGATAAGATCATAAGAATATGAAATGTATCAATAAAATAAATGTAACAGCATGCATCATTTAAATATAATTAATAATTTATTTGGTAATGATAAAAAAAAATTTAGATTCTAAAACATAATAAATATATATCAAATAATAATATCAACACTAAATTAGATTAAAATTAAGGACAAAGGTAATACATAATTAAGTAGCTCTATAAAAATAATTAAGTAAATACTGATAATAAATTTAATATACATAATAATTATATTTATAATTTTTTTATTTTAAATTCATAATGAAAATATATTCAGATTGCTTTCACCAATTATAAACAACAAACTCTATGAGAGAGTTAAAATGGACAATAGACAATATTCAGACCAAACAATTCAGTTTTACTGATTCAGCTTTCAGATGCTACTTCTTAATTCTCCAGACACATTCAGACTTGTTTCTAGACTTCAGCATTCAGCACTTAAAATAAACAAACAGCACCTTACATCCTATAGAATTTTGAAAGCAGTAGTCATAAAACTCAAAAGACAGATATGGTAGGGAAATCGAACGGTTTTATGGAACACGGCACGCTACAACAAAGAATAGAGTAACATGGAAACAAGAAAAGTACCATACCACTTCTGTGCCTGTCCATGCCATTCACCACCTCCCCACAAACGATTCACTTTGGCTTTCACAGCAGGTGGAAAATCATAAGTCAACCATTCTGGTACCTATAGATGCACCAGCATACAGTTTACCTAAATATCTAATAAGCAAAAACAACTTGTTCTGCCAGAAAGACGGATCTCCGGAAGTTTGAATATTTTCCTGTAAGCACTCTATTTGCATTTCTTGAATTCACTCTCATCATAGAATCCAGGGAAAACCATGTTAATTGATAATGACAGTAAAGAGAAAATCCCTGCAAAGATTCCATTCTTATTAAATTACCTTTATAGTCAAAAACATTTAAAAGATTTATTGCAGTTTAAACCCCCATGATTTTAAGGTCTGATTCTGTGCTCATCAATATCATTGAAAGTTCAGTCAAAACTTGCCCACTTAACTTAAAATTATGTCAAAGCAATATAATTGTTATCAAAAATTTCATGGTAAAAAGTAATAGCAAAATACTCGTAAATAAGAATGAGTGAAAAAAATAAAAGCAAAAGTAGAAAAATAAGAAAACAGGTTTCTTTTACCATGAAACAGAGGTGACGTCTTTACAGCATGTAAAACCCACTGCAGAATTACAACACTATGGAAAAGAGAACTGGGGAACGATAAAGAGGAAGCTGGATATTCCCACAAACCTCAGCAATTATCTCCGCAGACACTATTCCAGTTTCTTCTCGCAATTCCCTGATTGCTGCAGAAGTCGGCACTTCACCATCTTCAATCCCTCCCTGAAATTGAATCTCAAACGTGAACACAACAATAAGTTGTTCTTTAAGTGACTCTAACAGAAGGACAATCTATCCAAAGAAGGCAATGAGGTATTGAAAGATTTAAAAATACAAAAACTGTGCACGAACAATTAGCAATCTTTAGATTCTAAATTGACTCAGGTTTAAGTATAAAGCTCGTCGAAAGTGTCGATCCAAATTTTAACCACATGCTCAAGGCAAATATCAAACCTTGAAACACTAGAGGTTACACACTGAAGAGAGGTTGGAAAGAGATGCGACAACTCAATTCACCAGTTAACCATTTTGGTGATGCATTATGTTATCTCCACCTCTATATTTAAGTGTACCACATGAAACTTCCACCCATCTATAATAGTTGATATTCATAAATGCCATATCAAAGCAGAGAGAGGGACCATTTTATATATCCAAAAGAAAGATACTAGGGCACAAGCGGGTATGCACCAGCAGCCCATTATTTTCCAACGAGAATAGCAGGCTTTAATCTAGTTCATACTAAAGAGGGAAAATAAAGGGGTAATCTAGGTGTTATTTCATTACCATGAACCCGCACTCAACTGCTACAAGATGTTTCTAAGGCTGAATGCGCAGTGGTATTCCAGCTTTTTTCTTTTTAGTGACAAAGGTACTTTGGTGTTGGAGAGGAACAGATTATCTATTTGGGTTGTCCATCTTAGTCTTTTCATATTAGTGAATTTCTTGAACAGTGATCTAAATTCCTGAAGTATTATCAATGATAAGGATATTAAGCTAGTGAGCATGCTTTACTACCCTGAGTAAAGAAAACAAGAGTATGTTTTACTTAGGAGAAACATATTCCGAGTCTTAACATGGTGCGCAATAAAAGACCCGGATATTGTTATCATGAACTTTCTTCTACTTTACTCCTGGCATTTTTAAAGGAAAAAAACATATCAAATGATGGCATTACCTGAGGCATCTGCCATGCTCCTGGAACATTCAGTCTAGAAGCCACAAAGACCTGTAAGTTAACCACAGAAAGTTAAAATTTCTGTCATCCATCCACAAAACTACGTCAAGAACACAGCATTCTGATCTGAGCAAAAGGAATAACAAAACAGCCATGTAACATCAGCAATGAAATTATCTAATATATACGACACTGAACCTCGGTGGCAGATACAGAAACTATTAAATATTATATTTTAGAAGGGGAGGGAGGGTGTCAACAACTAGCACCTACATTTTTCATTAATGAATGTAATTGCCAATTTGGCAATGTAACTTTGTATGGACCATGCCCCCCACATCTACCTCCTGGGGATCAGCCGGTGCTGATCCCTCCAAAAGGAAAAGGAAAAAAATAAGTAGCTTCAAGATGCAGACATCATCAAAAATGGTATCACCACGTGTACTTCCTTTGACAAAAATTGTCTCCACTCTGATAGCATACTAGTAGTAAATTATACATGAATTGGATCCTCAAATGTGACTCTTCAGGAGTTCAACATCATGATGCATTTGGCAAACAAAATTGCCAACCCCAGTTTCATTTTGAAAAAGACTGACCAAAACAGCAATACCTCGTTCAAATATATTTCACATTCACCAGGTACTTTTGCAACAAATCTTTGAGGTGTTCGACCAATAGGTGGGTGACTTACGTGAGTCTACAACCCCCTCACTCAAAAGCTCGACTTAACACAGAAACCAATCCACAGAATTATCAGTCAAAAGCTCAGAATGCTACAGGCCACAGCTGGTAGCAAAAACTAGAAACCTCATGAAAACTTAAAGATGCTATCTGCACCAACTTTGACTGAATTGACATTAAAAAATTCATAAAGAAAATACCACTACCAAGCATTACACATGAAATAGAGAGAGGGATGAACACAAAATATATCAACAGAACAGCACTTCAACAAACTAGTTTCAAACACTTTAAGAATTGTATGGCATGTACTATTCAAGATTTCAATCATATTCTTGATTCTCAGTGTAGAAACTACTATAGCATATGGCATGTTTTTTCTTTTATTCTTGTTCAACGTATTATTTTCCTAATTTTAGAATGCTACGTACCTAATAGCTCAATTAATTGGTAATTATTTCCTTATTGGTTAATTCTAATCAATCATATCCTTGACTACTCAGTCAGTCAGTGGAGAGTAAACATATTTATTACGGATCCTTAGCTTTATTCATTCAATTACAAGTTTCAAATATAATCAAATCTAAAAACAAAAGATAAACTTGAAAAACAAATAAACATGTTTGGAGTTAAAATCCCAGAAACTTGAGTAAAACAAACACGAAAACTTTGGTCCTTTGAAATGATTTTTACCATAAAAAATTCAACCAAAATCACTTTCTAGAGAATCTAGACTACAGCACCTGAATTTCCAGATAACCAAAGAAAAGCACAGTTAATTCAAAACGCAAAAAAGAAAAAATCTGTAGAGTAAAACAGAGTAGTCAACATCTACCTAGAAATTCCGACAAAAAAAAAAGAATCTTTAAGGAAAATCTCAAAACAATTCGGGATGGATAAATTACCTGATTATCGAAGTTAATGAGGCAGACGCCGACGTTGGGACGGTAACCGGACGGCAAATTTTCCATCAGGAGCTCTATCCTCCAAACAAGAAAGTCAGAACCAGAAGAATTTAGAAATTTCAGAGAGAGAGAGAGAGAGTGGAGCACTTTATAAAAAAGGTCAAATACTTGTGTCTGTGTGATTGTGTGTGTGTTTAGTGCGTGTGGGTTCTGTGAAATATATGCCGCTGACGGCCTATAATCCTGTGAAAGTGACTCCCGGGAAGTTTGTTTTTTTGGGGCTTTTCGTCTCTTATCCTGCGCACCTTATACTGTAGTAGTAGTATTCCACAAGCTAGATTTCAACCGTACTTTTATATAGGTATCGAGGATAATTATGGTGTGTGCGAGTTCATCCGTTGCACATGTGCTTCATATATTTTTTCCACTTATATTTTGTACTATAATAATTTTCTTATATTTTTATGTTTATATTTTTTAATGTAATAGTATTTTTTTTATGTTGGCCAAATTTTTTTTATGATAAAAAATATTTGTGGTTCGTGTAATTTTTTTTTCTAGTTTGGTACTTCACTCGTTTCGATTTAATTGTTTATGATAACATACGAATTTATTTCGCTTTCAAGAGAATTAAAACGAAACGGAGGAAGTATAAAATAATCTTTTTTGTTTTTTGAACTTTTGGATTTATTTTGTAATTGAAGTTAATTTCATTATAATTAATACGAAAAGTATTTTACATGTGTTATTGACTTTGACTAGCAACTGATTCCACTAAAAATATGATTTAGTCAAAATTACCCAATTAAATATCTGTCAAATATAGATTTCATGTGGTACATAATAGATATGATACATTACAAATTTACAATTCACTTGTATACCTTCTTACACTTAAAATAGGACACACTTTTTATTGATTGTTAAGACCAAATCTAACATATTCAAAAGAAATATAAAGAATTATCAGTTGTCATTTCTTTTTAAAACCATAAATTATTATTTATTAGGCGAATTCATACACAGTTTTGAATTGTTAATTCAGTTTTAGTTCTTGTATATATTTTTGGTGAGTGTGATATTAGCATATTATAAATATTTTTTAATATTTTAAAAAAAAATTATTTAAGAATAATATTTAAAATACGTATGTTATTTTAAAGTTTTACTAGAAAACGTGTTATTTTTTAAAATGAGAAGAGCATATTTTGAAATATTCAAAAAATATAAAATATTTTGAGAACAGAGAGTGTAGCTCATAATTAATGGATTTAAATTTTAAATTAAAATCTAGTATATATATAGGAGGAAGCTGAGAAAGTCCATGGTAAAGAAGTGAGGGCAACAGCATCGTATCATACCCATAACCCATTTGGAATGAAAAAGTGTTGGGACTATTGGATGTGAGAGGTGGGCGCATGTTAGCAAATGGCACTAAAATGGTCAGGTCAAATGGGTGCCCGTGAGAAATAATGGGAAAAAGACAAAGAAAGAGTATAGTGGGCTAGGAAGGTCGTTGACTTTATAGCTTATATTGATGGCTACAATTATTTCTCTTCAGGTTATTTTGATTAAAGAGACACCTTTTATTATCAACAACCAGTTGGTGTCAATCCGTATATGGAGCACCTATGCGCTCCTAGCAAGGAGCGCCTATTCATTTTATTACGTTATTTTTTCATTTTTTTTAATTAAATATTCATTTTTATCGTTGTTATTGAAAATCAACAATAATAATAAGAATATTAAAATGAACATTTAGTTATAAAAAATGCACAAACAACATAATAAAATGAATAAGAACACCTAGGCGCTCCTTGTTAGGAGCGCATAGGCGCTCCATATAATTTCTAAGTTGGTGCAGGGCTACACTTGGAAGGAAGTACTACGGTTCGATCCTTCACAACTACGTTGGAAGAGATTTAAAACTTTACTCCCGGAACATGCTTCAAACAGGACCTGCTTCGAATAGGATTAATCGATTAGTGGCCAGATACCTGAGCTTAAACCAAAAAAACACCTTTTATTTTTCCACAAAAATATTCTCGCTCCTTTTCAGTTGGGCCCTAATAATATCATGACTTGGGTGGAATATATTTCTTCACAACTTGCTCAATATTTAATTTTCCCTACTTTTGTGTACATTAAATAGTAGTAACCCGTTTCTAATGCTCCGATTGAAAATGCCAAATGGATCGATATTGTAATGATATGGTACGATATAAAGTGATAAAAATTTTAAAAATTACTACTTGTTAAAAAATCAGCTTTGAAAAGAGTGTGTATATAGAGGTGGAAAAATTGAACGAATGTTGAAAATGTTGAAGTTGAAAAAAATACCGAAAATTTTGATTCTTATTTTTCGCAAAGTCAAAAAGTCGACTAATTGAAGACTCGTTGGATTATAATAAACCTAAGTGGTAACTTTTCCGAAATAGAACCGAGCATTAGATCATTCGTATCTAAATGAACCCCAAAGATGTCGTTGAGAACGATTCAACTTTCCGGAATCGATTGCTGTTTTTCAGTTAAACGAAAACCTCTTTTATTCGAGGTGAACTTCTTTAGTCTGGACGATCGAAAACCATAGAGGTCGTTTGCCCTATTATACCGATTGTCCTATCGTACTATACCGAAAATTATCAAAAAATCTCTATCGAAAAATTACCCCACCATTATCGTACCGTACCGAAATTTTTGATAGGATAATGATAATGAATATCATTACCTCGATATTACCATTACCGTACCGAAATAGGGATAATTTAGTAATTTTATATTTATATTATATAAAAAATTTTAAAAAAATTAATTTATATATTATATTCTTACACACTACCATTGTAAAATATTACAAACCATAATCATACTACTTCTTCAATACTTCAATTGAAAATTGATGATTTTTTAATGTTGATATTTATAGGAGTGAGTAGAATTTTGGCCTCTTAAATTTGTAATTTAAGTTTTTCGGTCTCTTTCGGTGAATTTTTTAAAACACAACAATTAACTTTGACCTACAAGTGTGAATTAATTCAACTTATAATTTGAAATTTGATTTTTTTTTTTTTTAATTTGGGCCGAAAATTGGTAATGTCAATGTCCTACTGTGCTCTACCGAAATTTTGGTAGGGCAATGGTAATGAATTTTGCATTACCAATTTTTCGGTAATGATAATGGTAATGGGGTTTTGGTACGGTTGTCCTACCAAAACTACCCCTATGTGTATATGTGTGTGTTTAGTTGATGAATTAAAAAAATATGTTAAGCATGGGCTGCTGCAGGGCCGTTCATGGGCAAGGTCGAGGCGATCGATCATTCAGGGCCCTCAAAATTGATAAGTCTAATATATATTTTTGTATAATTAATTATAATTTTATTTAACTAAATTTATATTACAAAAAATAAGAGAGATATCGATAAATTAATTTTAAAAAATTATTCTCTTTCCAAGATATAATTTTCTTTTTGTGGAGGTATTTCAAAGTAGGTGTTCATGTTTTACAAAAAGAAAGAGTTTAAATCACAAGTTTCTTTTGAACTCACACATAGTTCTCATTTTAATCCACACATTTGTTAAATCAACTAATTTAATAAATATTTGTGCAATTTAAACTTAAGTATCTATTTTGAAATGAAAAATATATAATTTTTCATGTCGATTATAAAATTTTAATTTAATATATATTATTATTACCTCCGTCACAAGTTTAACCTAATATTTATTAATACTCTCTCCCTCTCAATTTTAATTTAATATCTATTAATATTCCATCACTTTCTTTCTTTTTTCTTATTATACAGTTTAACAACATTTATAACATTAAAAAATTAGACTAAAATTAATTTAAAATGAGAAAAATAATTTCAGAATGATCAAAAGTAGAAGTAAATATTTTTAATTAAATTAAAAAATAAAAATTTTATAATATATTAAGTTCTAATTTTAAAAATTAGCAGGGCCTCCTAAATTAAAGGAAACGGCCATGAGCACACTTTGCTTTTAAGAACAAGAAATATTTCTGAAATTTATAGACGATGGAGAGAGCCAGTGGAAGGAGAGGTTTTGGGTCTGATTTTCCGAGTGGAAGAAGGGTTGGATAGTTGGGAGGAAAAAAAGAGATGAGAAGGAGAGATGTGAGAGAAAGGAGAGAGAAATTGGCATGAGTGAGTGGAGGAAATTGACGAGAGATGAGAGAGGAGAGAAAAATATTTGGATAATTATTTAATATGATATGATTAACTTGAGTTAAATATAATGTATATGTATGAATGTAATTGGTGAAAAGGAAGATATGATTTCGATCGATATCGGTATTTGATATCAAGTAATTGATCGATATCGGTATTTGATTGAGTTAAAATGTATATGTTTGCTGAGAGAATCGCTTCGCCCCACAGGTTTTGAGGCAACCCAGAGCTTTGAAGCATGGCATTCATCATCTCCTTTAGGGTGCGATTCTTTCTCT
>JAOWAN010000005.1:2372987-2396035 GCA_028566635.1 Lobelia cardinalis | reverse complement strand
AACCCTCTACGCCACAATCCTCGTCCTCATCACCCTCTACGCCTTCTTCAACACCCACCTCTTCACCAACCCACTTCTCCCCTCCGACATCTCCACCGCCATTCCTCCTCCAACCCGTAATACGCAAACCTCTTCGCCACCTCAACACCTGTAATCATGTATAGTACATATGAAAAATTAAAAAATGAGTTAAAACAAAAAATTTGACTGAAAGGTTGAATCTGTAGAAAGAATTGGAGATTCAGACCTATGATGAAGTAGGGAGACTTCAAGCCGCCGGATTTGGATCTGTTGACTGGACGACCCTTGTAATCAACGACGCCGTCGACGACATCATCGTGATGGTGATGAAGCAGTGGAGTCTCGACGCCGGAAATGTAGGAGGAGGCGCCGTCGCCGCCGCCAGAGATGACCATGTCAATGCCGGGTGCCTCTAATGGACACCGACAGGCGACAGCAGTGATTATTTTGATATTAACTATTGGCGCTTTGCAATTATCAAGAAGGAGGGCGAGGAAGAAGAGAGTGGGAGTAGAAGGGGAGGTGGTGGTAATGGAGAGACAATAGGGGAGGGGGCAGGGGAGAGGGTGCGACGATGAATAGGGGTAGGGGGTGTGAGGGTAGATTTTTATTTTTGTTTTATTTATTTTAAAAAAATTACATTAAACCTCCTAAAGTTTAGTTAGGGTTATCATAAATATAACCTTTAAATTTTATAAATTTTATAAAGCACACTCTTGACACATAAAATTATAATTTTAATATGTTGAACCATTTTACATTTCAAAATAAGTGACTTAACGACCTATTAACGGAAAAATGTAACGGAATGACCTTTCAACAGAAAAATGAAAGTTCGATGATGATAAATAATAAAAAAAATACTTCGGTGACTGAATGTAAAAAATATGTATAGTTGAGTAATTTTTCTTGCAGTTTACCCTATTCATATTATCTCATGTTTTATTATGAACAATACTATATTATTCACCATATATATGACTCGTGAGCGGAGTCCAAATGAACTCCAATTTTTTGCCCCTTCAATAGAAATTCAAAAGAGAGTTAAGATCTTCTATCTCATTTGGTATTTAATTTTTTGTTTTATATTTTTAAAACTTCATCATAATCATTTAAAAATATTTTAAAAATTTTAAAATTTAAATAATAACATATATATATTATTATTTTAAAATATAAAATATGAGATGAAATATCAAATGAAATAGAAAAATTAATGCTTAGATAATGAATCTGATTTCTTTGATATTTGATATTTGAAGTCAAATTATTTTCTTTCTATCTCTCTCATACCTTTTCACTTTACATATCATAGGTCCCACAATTTTTTTTCTATCTCTCTCCTATATTTTTACTTTACATATCAAATATTAAAATCAAATATCACATGATATCGTAATCCTGATATGAGCATTAGAGTTGTAAAAAAAAATGCTGAGTCGTATGATGAGTTGCTGACGTTATTGTCCTTTCAAAAAAGATATCCCAAATTAAAATACTGCCCTCACAGTTTTTTGAAACAAGATCGTTGTACCAAATTAATTGGGAAAAAAAAAAGGCAAAAAGCAAAAAGCACGTGGATTTCCGTACGAACAGTGGTGGGGACCACATTCGGGAACGAACGACTGAGCTGATATGCAGGAAGCAATGGAACACTCTTTTTAACCCAAAAAAAAAAAAAAAAATTAAGCAAAAGAAAAATATGAAAACTCTCTCCTCCTCCTCCTCCATCTCTCTCTCTCTCTTCTCTCTAAATCTAAATCGCTTTTGTATAATTCCCCCCATTTCCCACGCACAAATCTCCCTCACAATCTTAGGGCTTTTCTCGTTGACCAAATTACATGTGTCATCTCCACCAAACTCTTTCCCCCCAACCTCCATAAAATGAATCTCATCACTCCCTAATTCCCCTGATCTCTGATCTGATCCGACCTTCTCTCCCATCACATCTCCGATTCCGATTTTGTTTTTCCCCCCAGATCAACGTCTTCTGTTTGATCTCAATTCCCTGTTTTTCTTTTTTAATTATTTGTGAGTGATGGGGAAGGTGGCTGTGGGAGCAGCGGTCGTTGGCGCGGCTGCCGTGTGTGCTGTTGCGGCGCTGATCGTGCGCCACCGCATGCGGAGCTCCAGCCGGTGGGCCCGGGTTTCGGCAATACTCCGCGAATTGGAGGAGAAGTGTAGCACCCCTAACGCTAAGCTTAAGCAGGTTGCTGACGCCATGACCGTCGAGATGCACGCCGGTCTCGCCTCCGAAGGTGGCAGTAAGCTCAAAATGCTCATCAGCTACGTCGACAACCTCCCCACTGGGTATTCTCCTACTTTCAGCTACTTATTTGTTTTTAAAGTTTTTAAAGTTGTGATCTTGCCTTATTAGAATTATCTAGTCATGGACATGGATCGACCAAATGAAATGGTTATGATCCATCTTATTTAAGCTAATAAAAGAATGAGCAGATTGAAATTAATCCTGTTTATTTCCTGGATTGGCCTCTGTTCGTATTTCCCATTCGAGTCCCAGACCAATTATCTTCAAAGCTTCACTTAGCAAAGTTATCCCATTACATTTAATGGAATGGTTCCCCGATGTTCATCTGTACTTGAAGATATTACTCTGCACTTGCAGTGCTGCCTGTGTAAAATCATGACGAGTAATTTCATATTAACTAGTAGTCAAGTCAAAGTATAATTCTTTAGGTGCCTCAACTATATCGAACAATCCAACTGTCGCAAAAAAAAAAAAAGATGTAAAAAAATTCGATCAGTCCAGTTTCAAAAAGTCACTCTACTAAGTAACCCTTGTTAAATCACTTTGAGCAGACTGCCAATATATATATATATATATATATATATATATATGTTATTTAAAAAGGTACTTCCTTGTAATGAACTTATCAAATAATTTAACTTCTTATCATTGATAAAACAATACTTAATATATCAAGTAGTAATAAAGAAAATTGGTTTTTGATCGATTGCCATCCATCCAAGTCTCATTCCTCCAACTCTTAATCTAATCTCTCCATTCTCATCTTATGCACCGTTTTAACCACCTGCATCTCTCCCAGGCAGCCTTTACTTAAATTTAAGTATAGACTATGCTATTTTGTGAAAAACATTTCCTGCCTCTATTAAGATATATAAAAAATTCAAATAAAGGATATTTAAGTCATTTGATCAAAGTCTCTGCAAATAAAAAAATCTCATAGAATGAGTCTTGTAGTAGCACTATATAATTATAAGAAAGGAAAAATAAACTCAATTCAAGCCTAGGAATAGATATATCAAGTATGGTGATTTTCAAACTTTTTATGGGAAGTATTACCACTGACTTTGATCTCAGCTTAACTTTTCATGAAAAACTGGCTTATTGATGATAAGCTCCAAATTCAGGCTCACACAACTTTTAATAAGCTGCGCTTATCAAAAGATCCACCAAACACAAAAATTGGAGCTTATGGGGTATCTGCTCCTCCAACAAGCTCACACAAGCGGCTGCTAAAGAGGCTTCTAAACTACAATACATGTCGAATTAGAGATTATCAAGCAAGATTTCGTCAGAATCTTGAGGATAATACTTATTTCTACGTGGCCAAGAGAGAATCAAGAACACAGCCGCTACGTGTTGAGCATCTATTGTTTCGTAGATTACCTATCCCGTGGCTTTAGATGTTAAGATTAGCCCTTGTAATTTTTAGAATTAGTGCACCTCCTAGGATAATAGGAAAGCATGCCCTTGCTTGGCCAAGTTATACAAACTAGTTAGCTTACAACCTTTGTTCTCTGTGTACAGGAAGATTGCTTGTGCTAAAAGTGGTCTTATGATTCACCAAGCTAGTTCCTTGCCAGATATACTTTCTTTTGTGATACTCCCTATGTCTCAAAATGAGTGTCACTTTTGACTCATGTTGTTTAACTTAGTTAATCAATGGCTAAATATTTATAAAAAAGTTTACATACAAAAGTGGTTTTGATAGATGACTTTTTATTCTTACAATGACTAGAATGTTAAAATCTAAAACATGTACATTTATTGTAAAAGTTAATTTGATAAGATTTATGTTGACTTCTCAACAAAAAAGCTCATTTCAGGACGGAGGGTGTACATGCTAGTAAAATTGAACTGTCATATGGGTAGGATCTAAATTCTAAAGGCATAAAAAGTCCACAGTTTTCTCGTCTCTTTTTCCTTAACTTCTCATTTCAAACTAATAGGATCACGCATAGCTCTGCCTGGTTCACTGTGGTTAATACCTGGGAAATTGAACTTCATTGACGTGCACAACGGTTTTATGTGTAATTGGTGTACTGTAGAGCTACTGGGCCCAGGGAGTATCACTCTGCACTCGAAGTTTGTAAGAAATTTGATTTAGTATTACATGTCTTAAAATCAATCTCAGATATTATCTTCCCAGTTTCTTGGACATTCCCCATGAGGGGCAAATGCCACATACACATATCTCTAAGGAAATAATTTGAGCATTACCCGAGTGAGTAATCATATAAGTTATGCTCTGACATGTCAACACTCCAACAATGTTAAACTTTATATGCGTTCACTAATTGGTCCGAGGCAAATCAAACTGATCTAATAAGGTGAGTAATTCTTCATGTTCAATTTACAGATCAATGAGTGCTCACACCAAACTGATGTCCATACATTATTTAAACAGCAAGTCACATGTAAAGATATCATTAGGACAGAGCTAGTAAACAAGTTTGAGGAATCTGGGGCTATGTTTAAAAAGTGCACAGCCTATCTCTTTTACTAAAAATAATTAAAACTAAGACATATGTAGTAATTAATTCGTATGTAATATTTATGTAATATATATGAAATTACCAAGTTGCCCTCACTTTGTTACGGTAATGGCATTACCGTCATTACCATTACCAAAAAATTCGGTACAGTACGGTATTGGTAGGGCATTTTTTCGGTAGACATTTTTTTTGGCAATTTTCGGTTGGGCAATCTGTATGATAGGACAACTGGCAAAATTATACCACCCCTACACATATTTTGCCATTACTTGTAAAAGGGATGGACGGGTTGTTGAGGTGAACCTTGTTCTTGCCAAATAGATAGACATAGTATCCTGAACGTTAACAGAAAACGTAAGAAAAAGTACTACAATGGGTTGACGTTTACGAAATTTTAGTATATCTAACACAATCAAGATAGAACGATTTTTAACTTTCAGAAACATTTCATTTTATAGCCATTTTAATTTGCTAATCAATGTCACACTCACACACACACACTAACTACTTTTTTTTCCCGGAATTGTATCCATTAATTGATTAGAGTTAAATCATCTGTCTCTTTCACAATTCGTATCACAGTGATGAGGAGGGAGTGTTTTACGCATTGGATCTTGGTGGGACAAACTTCCGTGTGCTGCGAGTGCAATTGGGAGGGAGGAATGGCGGTATTATTAGCCAAGAGTTCGAAGAGGTGTCAATTCCACCTCATTTGATGGTTGGGACTTCAGATGTAAGCTACTTCATATTGGTCCATATGTTTTATCTGACAAATATTATTGGTTGTCTATATGGTCTCTGAATTTTGTCTATTAGTTGTTTCCAGGCACTCTTTGACTACATTGCTGCAGAACTTGCAACATTTGTTGCTGGAGAAGGTGAAAAGTATAATCTTTCTGCAGGCCATCAGAGGGAACTGGGTTTCACTTTCTCGTTCCCCGTAATGCAATTGTCGATCAATTCTGGGACTCTTATGCGATGGACAAAAGGCTTTTCTATCGATGACGCGGTTAGTCCTCGTTGCTCAGACATCACCTCTGCTGTTTATGAATTAGTTTCAATGTGGTTAGTTAAATAAATGACATCCATATCGACTCGAAGTATGAAAAGTGTATCTAACATGTGACTTTTTGTTGAATTCATTGTTATTAATTTATTACCTGTTTCATCTTTACTTAACTGTCTCTGTTTCATCTGTACTATCCCCCTGAACATGGGTTTACTGCTTGCAAATTGTTATTTTGAGATAAAAGGACAGATATTAGACCCACGTTATTGTATAACCGAGTGTGGGCCACTAAGAAAAAACATGTTAACGAGATGAGTGTTGCTGAAATGCAAATGCTAAGATGGATGTGTGGTAATCTAGAAAAGATAAAATTCGTAATGAACAAATATGGGAGATGGTGATATTCGCTCGTATAGTAGAGAAAATGAGAGAGAATTGCTTAACATGGTCGGGAAAAGAACAATGCAAGCCTCTTAGTGTACCCATTATAAAGTGCAACGATATCAACCTCCATCAAACTAGTGGTAGGGGAAGACCAAAGCTAGCATGGGCATCTACAATATAAAAATATATGAAAGATTGTGGCACATGTGATGACCTTGCATCTGACCTTACTGAATAGTTGGAAATGATTCTTTTAGTTGACCCCGGTCGTTGGGAATAAGGTTGAGTTGAGTTGAGTAGAGTAGAATAAAGGACCACCATACGGATGAAAATGCCAAGGAGTGTACAATCCGACTTGACTTCATTAGTGTTTTTTGAATATGTGCAGATAAGAGTTTTACTCATTGTCTAATTCCTTTTAACTGTACCAGCCGCTTGGCCTTTGCTAGTAATTTAAGGCTGCAAATGGTTCGGTGTTCATAGAAAATCTTAGAGACGAACAACTTGCAAACTTAAACGGCGTTGGTGTGGTTTGGTTCGGCTCCTTTTGGTGTTTTTATATTGACAGTTTGGTTAGTAAAATTATTTTCACATTCCCGCAATCGCGCGAAAAAAAATTACCCTCTCCGTCCCACATAAAGGGTTACACCTTGATTAGGCACGAAAATTAATAAATAGGTTGAAAATGGGTAATTTCCATAAAAGACCCGTAAGTGTGTGGCCCATAACTATTCCTTGCAAAAAAAAGGGTAATGTGGTTAAGTGGGATGCCCCAAAAACAAAAAAGAAAGGTAACCCTTCAAGTGGAACGGAGGGAGTATGACATAATGAAAGTTAGACAAACATAAAATAAAGTGATTCTAGCGAAACGAAATAAGTGAACACAATGAACCTGAAAGGAAGCAAAGGTAAGATCGCAATGGATAAATTCAGGTAATTCTAAAAAACAACAAACAAATCCAAGGGAATTAAAGCTAAGAATTTCTGAAAACATGAATTTCAAACAATGAAAGCGATTCTCAAACCAGAAAAGAAAATTGAAAATATGAAGTACTTCATATGATGAGTGCTTGACCTCAATTTGGTTTGATGGTTCAGTTCTGTTTTGGTTAAACTTCAAACTGGCGTGGAACTCTTAGCTCAATTTCTGTTTTTGCTCAAGCAAGTCAAAAGTAGGTGTTTCAGAAACATGTATGTGCCCTGCCCTGCTGCTAAGTAAGTTTTAGGAGAAATGCTTTTTGATAGCCATTCTTTCTTCTGTTTTCCCCAACTCTTTGTTAAACCTTTTAATCTCTCCTGTATCATTCTGAATTTGATCTTTGCTTTGCTTAATTATCCGTTTCTGAATATAATGCATCTAAAATCAACTTTCTTCGCTGAAATATCTTCCTTCAGTCCCCTTTAAGGAGGTTAATGATCACTACTAAAATATGCACAGTAAAAAGAAATTAGTGGACTGATGCCTAATTACACCATTGATCTCTCTAAAATCTCCAAAGAATTTGATAGGCACCATAAAGGGTTTAAAATAATTGCTGAGAATCTCCAAACTAATCAGCTACTCACTTGTTCGAGGGTTTGTAAAAACGTCCTCTGTCAAATCCCAATTTGCACAAACATTCTCGGCCTTTCAATATTGAGGAATGTATATCCATCACATTTTGAAGTTAAAGCTCCACAATATTTGGCTTTTGAGGGAGCTTCCACTTCCTAAAAGAGAGTCGAGCGAGTAACTATGACATGACATAGAATAAGTATCGCTCTGTCCAATCCAAAATGAGTGTCAAAATTTTGACTAATTTTGGTCAACTTGGTTAAATTATGACCAATATTTAATAAAAAGTTTACTTATTCTTATGAAATTTAAAATTTTTTTTATTGATAGTTCACTTTATAGTCTTTCAATGATTGAAATATTAGTATCTAAACATGCTAGATATATGTTTAATATTAATTTGATAATATCTTGTAGACTTTTCAACAAGAAAAATTGACACTCATGGGACGGAGGGAGTTCTACGGTAAAACTCTCCTTCAGCTACCAGGAGAGAGGGAGGCTTTTTCTTGTTGTATGCCTTTGTAGGTTTGTTTGTTTTTTAAGAGCTGTAGTAAATAGGTTAGGTGCTAATTTGGATTATAAAGACTCATATGTTGCTGCATGCATATCCTGCTTTTCTATTGCTAGCTTAGTAAAGCAACATAATAACTATATTCCTTTACGTTTTAGCCATGTTCTCAGCAAACAAGGGAGGGAGATTACTTGCGTAGTTCTAGCTGTTGACCTTTAGATCACTGTGGAACAACAGTATTTTTGTCCCAGTGCTCAGTGTTTGTGGTTTTTCAACAAGTCAACTGTACAGTCTGTACATCTGCTCTTGACCTGTGAGAAAAATACCACCTTCTTCCCAAAATGATTTCTTTCATAATAGTGTAACTGAATTTAGTACTGAGATTGATGTTACAGTAAAGACAGTAAGTTAATTTATCTTGGATCCACCCTGAGAAACATTACTACCCATTGGTCATCTATACGTGGGATGATTTCATGGTTCATGTATATGCCTAAACACATTGTTATAATCGTGGCTAGCTTACTCTTAATTTTTAGTGCATGAGTTTTCTTAATTGCTGAATGATCAGGTTGGTCAAGATGTTGTTGCAGAACTGTCTAGAGCTATGGAAAGGCAAGGTGTGGATATGCGCGTGTCAGCTCTGGTAAGTTAAGTTTGGTGGCTACTCTTGTATGGCATGGAGAACTACATATAGGTTAATTATCATACCACATATACATACTCTAACTTATTTATTGATTATAGGCAAAAGATGCGGCTTAGTGCCCACAAAGTATACTCCAAATCCCGCATGGGGTCCCTAGATATCAAGTCGTACTGAGTACAGTCCAACAATAAAGTTTTCAATTTCAATTATCCTTGTTCCTGAATCTTGACAGATGTAAAAGAACCTACCTTTTGTTTTGATAACCCTGTAATCCACCATGGCAGAACCACATTGGACTCACTCATGGGGATGAACCTATGGCCCGTCAACTCCCCCTAGCCAACAGACCTGGGGGTTCTATTTTAATCCAGGCACCCCCTAGGGCTCGAACACCCGACCTCCCATATTGGAGAGAAAGTGTGGTACCATTGGGGGAAATAGGAGTGCATATCCGATGTTAAGTCAGAATAATAGTTACCTCTATTGTTTTGTTGTTCTATATTCGAATTTTCAATCTTCTTAAAATCTAGGAAAAAAACTTGACATCCACATAATTGAAAGATTTTTTATTTTTTTGTAGAATGAAATTGTTGGAAAAAAGAAATATAACTCTGTGGAAATTGTAAAAAGCAACATGCAAGTGTATTTATTTAGTTATTTTCTTTTTGTTCTAGGAGTATCACTTCTCCTGTTTATTGTTCCTTTTCACTTAAACTCCTAAGCTCACATCAGATGCCCTCAACCTATCTCACCACCACCACTACGTTCCAACCTCAATGCAGCCACTAGCAACCACGTTCTCGCTCTGTATCTCCTAGGATCTCCTTGATAGTCTCTCTCTCTCTTCTATAATAAGTTTATTTTGTGAGCGGGATTATATATCTGAATTCTTGGGTTGGTGGTTTCATTGAAAGGTCTAAAAAGGGTCTCCAGCTCTTAATCTTCATTGCTAATGAGCTCCTTAGAAGACGACAGAAGTCAAATTTCTGTGTAGGAAATAGAGCGACCAACTTTATTGCTGGAGATAGAGTTGGCCTTACCTGTGACCGAGACAAATGGTGGTCAGGGGTCACAGAATAATCAACTGCAATGATTTTGTCAACCCATTACTCCCAAACGCCACTTCTTCAAAATCTTCTCACTTACAAAGGCCCTTCAGCAGTTACGTATTCACCAATGTCTTAAATCTGAAATTTGCAACAGAACCGTGATGGTTTCTGAAAACACCAAATTATCGCCACGATGCCACCATTGAAGGATGAAACAGCTTCCTGCTAGGATGCCGAGTTGTTAGTTTCTCGTCCTTTTTCCTTAACTTGAAATTAATCTGGATTACAATTGGTGGCTGTTGTTAGATTAGTTTGAAGGTGGACAGTGTGACTATGAGAGTGAACACATTTGCTGAAGAGAGAAAATTAAATAAGAGTGGGGGAGAAGGGGGGGGGGGGTTCTCATGTTTTCATTTCTCCATGTATCTTTTTCCAAACACTTTAATTTAACAATTTCTTAACGTTTGATAAGCCTCAGTATTGATTACCAATTTGCTGGTGATGATGTGTGTGAAAGACACATCACACATGGACCATTTCAGTTTGTCTTGTGCTTAGCACATGACCTAAAAGTGTTGGCTGTTCTAACATCCACCTGACTCGGGTACTTGAATAACTATAATTCTTATATCACTTTTAGACAGAAACGTCGTAGCATATGTGAGATTTTGTGTATATTTGTGGACATCAAATGCATTTGGCCTCAATTAAAATTTCGAAGAGAACTCCTTAATTTGAATTCTTCACAGTAAAATGATGTTTAATTTTGGCTCCAGGTAAACGATACGGTTGGAACATTAGCTGGAGGGAGATATGCCAATAATGATGTAGTCATTGCCGTGATCTTAGGTACTGGAACAAATGCTGCTTATGTGGAACGTGCTCAGGCTATACCAAAATGGCATGGCCCACCACCTAAATCTGGAGAGATGGTTAGCATATTTTATGGCGTCTTCGATGATTGTTCAATGTGAATATTCATTTTGAAATCCCTGTCAATATTGTTCTGTAGGTTATTAACATGGAGTGGGGTAACTTCAGATCATCTCATCTTCCAGTGACAGAGTATGATCATGCACTGGATGCTGAAAGCTTAAATCCCAGTGAACAGGTGATTTCTTATTTCAGTGTCTATACACTATTTTCTTAGTCCATGGTGTCCCTTTGTGACAATCAGAGTGTTGTCTTTATTGTTTTTGCAGATCTTTGAGAAACTAACTTCTGGCATGTATCTGGGAGAAATTGTTCGAAGAGTTTTATGTAGAATGGCCGATGAAGCTGCCCTTTTTGGTGAAATAGTTCCACCAAAACTTAAGGTTCCATTCATATTGAGGTATTCCGCAAAGGCTTTATACAATCAATCTATTTTTACTTCCAGCCATCCAGGTCAAATCTAAATTGACCTCTTATTGACTCAGGATATCTAGTTAAATGGTCTATTGCATGCCTTTATTTCACTTCAGTATTAAAATATCTAGCAGTGTATTTCTTTTATTTTTCTGTTGGTAAGGTACAAGTAACTTTGTTATCTATGCCATCTTTTCTAAAACCTCATTTACTCTCTCTCTCTCTCTCTCTCTCTCTCTCTCTCTCTCTCCCCACACACACACACACACACACGTCTGGGCTTCTAATTCTAAGCTATTATCTTTTTCGTCACTTGCACTTGCATCATGTTAAGAAATTGAAAAAATATAAAATGATACATCCTTGGCTGTGGAAATGCAGGACACCTGAGATGTCAGCAATGCATCATGATACATCTTCTGATCTTAAGGTCGTAGGGAGCAAATTGAAGGATATATTAGAGGCAAGTCCCTTTGGCTTCTCAATTCCTATTCCTCACAAAAAGAAAAAAGCCTTACGACATTACGTGATTCAACTATGCTATTTAATTATGAAATGTGATAGAGGTAGCTGTCATTTGCCACAGCTACTTGAACGTGAGTTTTCATTTTAAATTTACTTGCCTTCATGTATCGCTGTTTTCTCTTTATTGCAGATATCCACTACATCATTGAAAACCAGGAAAGTCGTAGTTGAGGTCTGCAATATTATTGCCACACGTGGGGCCCGACTCGCTGCTGCAGGGTTGTTAGGTATCCTGAAGAAAATGGGAAGAGATACAATTAGGGATGGGGACACACAGAGGACAGTCGTAGCCATGGATGGTGGGTTGTATGAACACTACACTGAATACAGCAAGTGCATGGAAAACACTTTAAACGAACTCCTTGGATATGAAGTATCGAAAAGTATCGTTATTACACACTCCAATGATGGTTCGGGGATTGGAGCTGCTCTTCTTGCTGCTTCTCACTCCCGGTACATTGACGGCAACTAATCCCAAGAAAATGGTTCTGCTTCTCACTCCCGGTACATTGAGGGCAACTAATCCAGGGTTAATTAGATTTTGCAAAACTACACTTTCTTTATTTGGTTCTGTTCTTTCTCACATATAGCCTTTTCTTTTAACCTATTAATTTGATTTAAAATGTTTTCTTTGTTGCTTTCAAGCTCATTCAGGGTTAATAAAATGGGGATTTTGATGTATATTTTCTGTTTTCTGGTAATTAATCTTTTCTCGTCCTTTTGCCATTCTCTTTAAAATTGATTTTAGGTGAAATTTAGGTCCATCAGACTTAACAAACTTGTCATTTTTGTTTTGGAAAAAAGATGGATATACCAGAAAGTTCATCAGATCATAAGATTTAATTGGTTGCTGTGGAGTGTGGGCCCCAATGTCGCAAAATAATCCCAACCATGGATCTGTTTTCGGAATGCAAATTTGACGTTACGTCTCTTTTGTTTCTACACTTTGAAGAAATTCTAGTTTGGATTGGTAATGAATTAAATAGTTGTATTTCATGGCATATTAAATTTTTATTGAACTTCCACTAGTACCTTCACAGAGAACACCATGGACTGGATCTCATTGGAGTGACGCCCTGCCTTCGAATGCCCGGCTGTTCTGCTGGACTTCACCAAAATTGGACCACCAATTTGCTGGAGAAGCTCCGGCATTCGAATTTTGCCACCAGAAAGGAGGCTGTTTGTTTTCACCCAAATGAAAATTTGGAATTCAGCATCTAATGGCGATGTATGTCCCTCATTAGAGAGGGATCCAGAGCGATCGATGCACTCTACTTTGATTTCAAATTTAATTTTCAAAGAAAAACATTTGATCCACTAATTTGATTCTCTTTTCTTCAAAAGGAAGAAAATCATAAAGCTTGCTTTCTTAGACACTTGGGGTAAATTGTTGTGCTACTTGAATCATTCTGTAAAGCTAAATTATTTGGTGTGCCAAGTTTCATTAAGTGTCTAATTTAGTTAGTTAATTAGTTTTTTTTCCCCCTTCCATTTTGTTGGTAAATCAGGACATGTATAACCTCCAAAGACCAAAAAAGGCAACCTACACAAGGGCAATAGCATTGGTATACAAATGTTAGCATGACTGGGAATGTAAAAACTAAATAAATACCGATGAATCAAACATTTAATTCTCAATTCTTCGTCGATCCCTGAATGCTGCATAAATGGTCTTAGTTTGCTTCTGCGTAGCGACTTGCCTCCAATCGCTAGGTCTTGCTGAAAAACTTTTCATTCTCCTCCTGACTAAATGTTATACTAAAACAACAGCCAGCATCAACTTCTTGAGTTTGTTGACTTAATCTTCTCCCTTGAGAGGCTGCTTCTGTATTAGTACATTTCTCCACACCATCCTATTAATTTATGGTGCAGTGATGGAGAGCTTCTTTCTCTATCCAGTTGCTGTTTTTTTTTTTTTGCCCCAAGGGGGCATGTGAAGGGATCGAATCTGAGACCTTACGTACTGTAAAGCTCGGCTCGACCACTGAGCCACCCCTTGGTTCCCTATCCAGTTGCTTGCTGTATATGGGCATCTATTAGAGAACTGGTGCTCCATTGTTTCCTGTCTGTCATCCCATAAACTGCGCACTTATTTACCCTAGTGACTCCATTTCCTCATCTTATTCATACTAGTTGTTAAGGAATACAATGTTGAGGCTAAGCTAGAAACATAAGGGTGTAATGTGTTAGTATTGAAACTGGTAATCATCTAGAAGGGTGGTTATGTAATAAGGCAAAACTATGGCTGTTAGGTATAAAAGGGAGAAAATGTTCCCTTTTCTGGTTCGAACTTTGATTTACAGTAATGGAGAAAACCATTCTTTGGCTCCAAAATTCTTCTTCTAACACTAGTCGGTTCTCCGATTCCAATATCATGAAAGAATTGGACACACGCAGCAAATCAAACCAGTTTATATAATGTTCAACAATTGGTCTCTGACCTCTCGTGGTTCCTTAAGGATGTGTTTATATTGGGAGTCTAAATCACCAAGCTGTATTTTGATTACTAGGATGCCTCTTCTTAGAACTACAGGGTATTCTGCAAAGATTCCATTAAATACACGTTTTGAACTAGCCTTTTACATACAGGAGAGAATAGCGTGCTAGCTGCTAGTTTTTCGAACTAGGCCGTATTTTTTAATTAGGCTTTTGTGCACTTTCAGTATACTTCTCTCGGTCTTCGGTGGATATAACATCATTCCTAGTTAGTTCAGTGGCTTTTGCATGTTGGTGGTTCTCCAAGACTCCATCTCTCCCTCCTCCCTCCCTCCCTCAAGGGCGGGCAGATGTTCAGTATACTTCTCTCGGTCTCTGTAATGGGGAGTTGACCAAGTCAAACGTGGACTTTGACCTTATTGGCTCGTACTTGAAAGTCCAACCTTATGTAATGCTTCTGTCTTTTGACTAAACCAGACTAGGCACACCAAGGAGAAACAACTTGGTTACATGAAGGTTGAAAGCCTTTTTCTCCTGTTGGCTTCATCCAAAGTTTTCTCCTAATTCTCCTTTTTATTTCATTATTCCTATTAATTATTTATTGTTTCCTTTGGGTTGTGTGGGGTTGGAGGTGGAGGTGGAGGTGGAGGTGGAGGAAGGACTGGACAACCACCACAAGGTGATGGGAGCATACAATATACACATTACTTGGACGCAAAAATGAGATGAAAATGTCTTAAAGTAGATAAGAACGTAGTGATTATGTTTTGACCAAAGCCTATATTCAAAATAGAAGTTTCTTCCATGAGTATTATGATGTATAAAGTGGGAGCCGCACAAAAATTGTTGCTCCAAACGGGAAATATAGATATGATTATGAGTTGGAACTTTTGAAAAGGCTCTTCTCCATTTGCAGATACCATGACTTAGACAAACCAGAAGGGCAGGAAAGAAAAGCATTCCCTGGCAATTTGATTACCACGTTGAAAACGCGGTTTGGCAGCACTATTGGAGTCATCGGGTGTGTTTTTATCCCATCACTTCACTGTTTGCTTGTACATAAAGGTCATCCTCGAAACCCCCTTGGAATAGCCCTGATCCTAGCTTAGAAGTTCCATTCAGTTAGATACCAAACACAAAACCAATTATGCTGTTCAGAGTTGTAAATGCAAAATCTTACTCCATTCTGTTGTTAGGAGCAATGTTCTTGCGAAGCCCTAGTGCATTGGTGATTCTACCGTACATATAATGGTATCAAGAAGCCTGTTGATCACGATGAAGAGAGAGAGCCGGCAATGGAGTTGGTGGTTCATTTCATCTTCTCCGCTCTTCCTCTCCCTTCATTTTGGGGAGCATGATCAGTCCAAGAACCAGTGCAATCACTCCATTAGTACTTTGTATTGAATGGAATCAATTCTTGCAAAAAGTTACTCGGCCATCCATCCATATATACATTCCTTTATATATAGATATATATGCATTTCAAATTTCTGTTATGGCACACAGGGTTATGCCAGGCAAGCCAAAACCAGAATATACTTATAGATATGTGTCCCGGGACTGCATTTAGTTCAGAGGCAACATGCAGTATTTAGTCGTCGTTGAAACAACTAGAGTGTAATTAACTTTGTATTTGTAACGCGCTAACTTATCATTCACGTTCCTTCCAACTTTATCCTAAAATGTGTTAGTTTCTGATTCATATGTTTGGTACTGTAAAACAGATGGAAAATATGAAGTGTAACGAGCAGCGAACTGGATATCCTTGCTTGGTGTGTGTTTTTTTACCCTTCTTGTAGAATTTGCATCACAAAAGTTTCAAGCTTTACGTAATGCAACACCCTACTGGTTCTTTCGGTTTTGAGCCATAGTTTTCTTTTCTTGAGAAGAGTTTCCAGTGTCGTCCTCTTTCCTTAGAATCCTCATTTAGGGAAATGCAGATGTAGACAGTTAACCCCAAACTGTTCTTGTTTAATACGTAGTTAAATAAGATACGGTATTTACCTATATCACCGATGCACACATTCCGTGAAGTGATTTCTTTTTGAGATTATACACGGATTTAATTTGATTAGGTGCGTACGTATCCCCACAAATCTCCTTTTTCTGTAGTTAATTTTGCTGGTTTTGTGTTTTGAAGAAAAAACCATGCACACTCTATATATGGAACAACATATTATTGTGTAGGATTTGCCGATCAGCTTGGCCCTGAGATAAATGTGCCAAGGTCAGTTGTTACCTCGCTGCCAATATAGCCAACATACGGTCAGTAGCATTTCTACAAGGTTGAATACGAGATCTGGAGTTTGATCCCTTCTTTCCTGCACCACCTTAAAATGTATTGAACCTCGTTATAGCCAACTTACGGTCAGTAGCATTTTTAATGCAAGTCTCGCTCTTTAAGCTGTCGCAACAATTGTGGCACTTGATTGATTCGAAAGTAAGAGTATAGTCACCTATTCGGCCTCAATGGCGTGGGTCGATAGTTCTGAATGAGTCCCAAATCACATATTGGCAACGATATGCACATTTGGTCTAGGGGTGGCAATAATAGACCAAACTCAATTAACCCAACCCAAAATAAATCAAAATTGATCCAATGGGTTAACCCAATAAGACCCAATAAGCTATTGGATTTAATTGAATAAACCCAATAAAATTCAATAAATTATTGGGTCTTATTGGGTTTATTCAATTAAATTCAATATTCCATGAATATGCCCTCGTCTAAATAACTTATCCGTCTTTCTAATTTATAAGCCTCGTCTTGACGTCTTTCACACCATAACCGTACCTATGAGTGACAAAAATGAACCAAACCCAATTAACCCAACCCAGAATATAATTAAAATTGACCCAATGGGTAAACCCAATAAGACCCGATAAGCTATTGGGTTTAATTGAGTAAACCCAATAAAACCCGATAAGCTATTGAATTTAATTGAATTTATACCCACCCCAACCCATAGACCCAAATTGCCACCCCTAATTTGGTCTAGGATATATTCCAAGTTGGGAATGCACTACAGGGAAATGAGAGAACTTGGGAATGCACAACAGAGAAATAAGAGAACTGGTAGATCCGAATAACAGCTATGAAGAAGCTCGATGAACAGACCCAGAAAATTGCGGATCTGCATATGTACAGACCTTCAACAGAATTTATCCATCACAAATTGGAGTCTAATGCTAATGAGCGTAATGGCAAACTAATGCAATGCCAACAGGTTCAACTAGGTTATCAATCTCTTTCAGTATCCGAGCCAGGATTAATAACAAGGGTTCACAATGGTGAAGAAAAATAAGTACATCAATCCTGCCAATACAACTAAAGAGTAGTGATGGAGAACAAAAGATTTTTTCTTTCCAGCTTCTCATTTAACCATAGAAATATAGAAATATATATATATATATATATATATAAATCAAAGTGTCATAATACGAGTCAAAACACAAAAACAGTCTGTTTCCAATCTCTAGATAAATACTCTCTTCTCTTCATATAAACATTGATCTTCTTCTCTCTCTCTCTCTCTCTCTCTCTCTCTTTCATTTCAGTCATCCGTTAAGTTCAATCTTCTCCTGCTTACTTCCTACTGCAAAAATAGTCGCATAATAACCAGTTAGAAAAATAGCTCTACTACGCCGAATTTGCAGATATATAGGAGAATATGAATCCTAAATCGGGGACTATAGAAAGCAGACTCACGGCATAGCTTGGAGAGTTCAGAGCTCTTCAACACGCGCAGCCTCTTCACAGTTGAAACAAACATGCTGCACAACACATTACGCACATGCTGAGGGGTACACACTACACCATTTACCATTAACAAATCCAAATTTACAGTGAATCAAATATGAAATAATGCACTGCTATCATTCACCAATGAATCCCAAGAGTGGTGGACCAGGCTGTCTAGATGTCGATATATTTGGACAGGTCAGGTAACATATGCAAGAATCTGATACACTTGGTTTACTTTAATGTATAGAATTAGGCAGAGAGATAAGTAGTATTACACTATTTCATCTAGAACATTCACACTCATCATCTTGATATACAGGAAAATAAACTATTAACAAAAGAGGAATTTGGCCAATAAGGTAAAGGGAATCAAAGTTCAGGAAAAATTAAAAGAAAATCCAATCGGATAGGGTTTACTGCAAAGTATAGTACTATCAAGCACAAAATATACTAATAAACTAAAATAGCATCAGATTCACAGTGATAAGATGCTTACGGCCAAGGGACATCCCCAGCAAGCATCCTGTCTCCTTCATTATCCTCATATACCAGAGTATATTCCCCAGTGCCATCTAATAAACCCGTAATCACTTTCTCTTCCTGTCGACTGTTCATAGATCCAGAGGCAGAAGAATCCTTTTGTGCTGGATAGAGAAACAAAACACATATTACACTCCCCCTCCCACTAAACAAATTGAGAATTTTCTTAGTAAAAACAATATTATTGAAGATATGTATACCTGCAAGAAGGCCTCTAAACAGTTCATCAACAGCAGTGGAGAGCTTTTCATAGCTGTCATAGGCTCTTAGATCAACTTTTCTTCCAATTGGGACTCCGTCCATATTAATTTTCACGAACAAACCTTTCCGGGATGTTTCAACATTTTTTTCAACTGGAGCCTTGTTTGGCACCACACTCTGAGGTTCAGGTATCTGCTTTGCAGAGCTGCTATTGGCGAGGTTTTTTCTGAATGAGCGAATTGGAGGCCACCCGACAACTGGAGCAGGGGCAGTTCTTTCGATTTTTGCAAATTTTCAACAATAAGGATAGTTAGCATGACGGGTAACAAAACATTAAAAAATGAAAAGTATCATCCAAACAGGTTGATATGGTAATCGCTAATGAAGATAAACGTGTATGATAAATACAACCATTATCAGAAAATCTAGCGTCTGAAAGACAGTTTCATACCAGGATGACAAAGTGTTTTGGGGGAATCATTTTACCCATAGAGTTAATTTTACATATCCACTAAACAATTGCTTCGGACTTGCTGATAACCCCCAAAGATGATGCTTGGCCTTGACCATGGAATCAGATTAAAAGCCTCAGTTTCAACAGGCAGGGATCCAAGAATTAATTCTCAAGGAGGCCAATTGTTAAATGACCAAATAGAAAGAAAAAAAATCATTTATTCATAGAAATTTAAACTAACTTTATAATTTGTTGTACAAATTAATCTTATATTCTGGAATGACTTGGGATCCCCAGTTAATTCCCTGATGATACTGTGAAAATCCTATCTGTGCGGTGACGATAGCAATTTCTGGACTGGTAGTAGAGCTAGTTAATGCAAACCACATGACAGGAATACAGTTGAAACAATATTAGAATATGGAACAGCATACAGTTTGTTATCTACTAAGATAATCAGAAAAAAAAAGGGAAATGTTGCTGCTTATAGTTATATTTATGCACAAGCACTTGGCTAAAATTATTGAGCATGAGACTAGAAAAATCATTCACCACTGATCTATGCAAGGGAATCAAGAAAAAAAATTAAGCAGCAGTAAATCCAAGCCAAGTAACAGCATATTCCAAACCAAACGAAAAAGAACAAACATGAGGAACTGGCATTTTGACAAAACTCACAGACAAAGAAGCCAAAAAGTGAAAGAATTGTTGATGGAAATCCATTACTGGAGCACAAAGTGACATAAATAAAGGTAAAATGGCAATGCATGGACCACAAACATGAAGCAAGTAGGGCGAACATCCTCTGTCCCAAGGGAAAATAATTTTTGCACAGTGGTGAAGTAAAAAATATGAAAAAGCAGGGGAGAGGGGGGGGGGTACCTTTTCTGAGAGGTGTTGGCCACAGCTGTGTTTACAGAAGCTGGTGAAAATGCCTTCTTATCTGCTGCATCTGCAGGGTTAGTGCAACAGGGCTGTGATGATTCCTTCCCCATGACAGTCAAGCTCTGTTGTGTGGTGGACTGGAACTGTAGATATGAACCATTTGCTTTGGAATGGCTTCCGTTCATCCAACAATTTTGGTTCATGTTAGGCAAGTGGCCAAAGGAGAGAAGTGATTCCTGCTCTTTCATTTTAGGTTTGTTCCCTTGAAGGGTCCAATCTTCAACCCCTGGTGGACCGAGCCTCAGCTCAAGCTTCTTCTCCTCAGAAACTCCATGGTTTCTTCCTCTATCAATGGAAACCTCTTTCTTAACCAGCCATTCTCTCTCCTTGGGAATCAAATCCAGTAACTGAGGACAGACCTCATCCATCCTTGAATGACCCTCCATCACCGAAAAGATGAGATTCTTTTTTTTTTATGACTTAATACCCAGATGCAAAATCAACCTCTATTTCAAGTTGCAGACCAAGAACAACCAAGAAAATCCTCTACAAAATGTAAGTGCACCCCAAATTAAAAAACAATTAAAAAAAAAAACATCAAGAAACAGATACACATAAAACTAAACAACGAAAGGGTCGGTAAGAAATACCACAAGTTGGTTAACCAAAGCTCGAATTAACAAAAACCCACATATGCTCAAACCCTCAAAAATTCAGCTCCTCTTGCACCAAAAAGTCTAGAAAACCCAATATCAAGAAACAAGGGAGGGGAAGTAGTTATAGCTTGAAAGACAGAGCACAGCCAAAGGTTGAAACCTAAGATGACTACAAAAGCAGAGGAGAATAGCTATAATGGTCTGGGATTGCAATCTACAGCTTTTGCTTTCAATTTATTGCAGGCACAGGCGCACAGGCAGGCAAGCTTGCTGCTTTCTCTCTCTAAAAAAACTTTCTGTCCTCTCTCTAGTCTTAGGTACAGTGGGGATTTGTACCAGAGCAGAAGGACTAAATGGGAATGAAGCAAGAAAAAGGAAAGAGTATAGAACCAGAGAGATTCTCTTCACCCAAAGGACCCCTTTAAACAGAAACAAAAGCTTTAGAGCTTAACAACACGCAACCTCTCTCTCTCTACTAATGTTTATGTTTGTTGTTGTAAGTTGTTGTTTGGTTCAGGAAGCAAAGCCAAAGGCAAAGCATGCTGCTGAGTGCTGACCCCTTCCCCTCCCTCCCTCCATCTTCTTAAAGAGAAGTAAAGATTCCTCCTTTTTCTCTCTAATGGGGTCTGTTAGACCGTGACACCTCTGACCCTATACCCTCCACTAGCACACACACACTAATTACCCAATCCCACTTTTTAATAAATAATGTGATAAACAAGAGGGAATGTATTATTGTACCCTTTTCTTGATGACTTGTAATGATGAAAGCTGTTTACCTTAATCTCTCTCTCTTTAAGATTAAGTTGAGTAAGTTTAGTCAATACATAGTTGATCCCAAAACACACGCGGATAAAATGCAATCAGGAATTAGTTTAACATTTACTCCAACTTTTTGATTAGCACTACTAATTTGGTTATTAAATCCAATTTGATTAAGGATCAAACATTTAAACCTTTGGGGTTAAAGTGTCTTTCTTTGAGGATAAAAGGCTGACACCTCCTTTCCTTGCTCATTTATTAAAGACTGCTGGGAAATTTTTTAGAGAGAGAGAGAGGGAGAAGGATAGGCCTATAAGGGGAGGAGAGAGAAAGTAAAAGAGGATTTGCATGATCCATATTTGCAGGGTTTGTGCAATAAAAACATGCAGATCCCATGATTTTGTCTGCTTCCCCCTCCTTCTCTCTCTCTCCTCATTCTTGCCGTCCAAAACATCTCACATCCCCAAAATCAGCACATTAATACATCATCCTCTCCATTAGTACTAGGAGTATAAATTAAATTTGTGTTAGTTGACCATATTAACCTTAACTAGGTACTAACAACTAGTAGAAGTTATAAAAGGAATAATTAATCAAAGTAAGCGTGTAATTAGTCTAATCAGTAGGTTTAATGTTTCCTAAAGTCAAACATCTCAAAATAAATTTGCTTCTTAATTGGGTATATGGAGTTAACCATGATTGTTGAAATGTCCACTCTACCTAATGTCAATTAAAGATCAATTTAAATTTTAGTACTTTCATTAAGTTTTTGTTTTTTGATAGTTTTCATTTATATTTAATGTACTATATTTATTATTTATTTTGACTTGCATTATTTATTATTTCTAAATAAATAGCTTAAACATTTGGGTGTGCAAAATCCAGTGCTCTCCCCTGTTTAAAGTTAAAGTAATACAGTATATTTGAAATTATATTATTATTTGCATACAATATTTTATTTCTTTTAAGCCTTAAATAAAATAAATTAATGCAGAGGGTGTAATTATAATAATGTGAAGTCTTAATAATGATTTGCAAAGCTTTTAAAAGAGAATAATAATAAGTGTCGGATCATAATAATGATTTGTAATTTTATTTGTAATGATTAAAGTAAAAAAATAAGAAAGAGATAGAGAAAAAATATTATAACTTATCAAAAATTATTAGTTAAAAATTATACGAAAACGAATTTAAGATCCAAGTCTAAGAGCAAAATAATCTTTTGAATGGGTGAAAACTTGAAGAAAGGGAGGGCAATAAGTTTGAACAAAATTGAGAGGAGGGCACATAATTTAGGCCGGATGGCACGAAAATGGCATGAAAAATAGTGCTTGCTTCTTCTTGTGTATTACGCCTCATTCAAAGAATATTATTTTTGGTTGGTGGTCAAAAAAATTGACTACATTTATGTGATACTAGTTAATGTCCGTGCCCGAGGGCACGGATGGCATTTTCGAAATTTTTAATACTACTTAATATCCGTGCCCGAGCCCGAGGGCACGACGTAGAAAATGCCCGTGCGAAAATTTTTAATACTACTTAATGTCCGTGCCCG
>JAOWAN010000005.1:2354066-2372887 GCA_028566635.1 Lobelia cardinalis | reverse complement strand
AATCTCCATGTCACAGCCCCCTCCACTCTCTCTCACTCTCTCTCACACACACACACACACCCCCAGAGTGAGCTTTTCTCCTTTTATTTTTACCACTGTCATATCAGTGTCAGTTACTATCCTGAGAGAGTCCCCTGTTCCTGAAAAGTACTCTCCTCGCCCCCCCCCCCTTCTTCCTCCATTGTCACACTTCTTTACGCTTCCGCTCTTCCTCGCTCTCAGTTCAGCTGATAGCAAAGCAACAATTCTCCATTCATCTCTGTTTCTCAAACTCCATTAATCTTTCAGCTTAATTCAATTCTTTCAATTCATTCAACAATGAAGTTTGTACAGTCATCACCTCTTCTTCTACACACTCTCCTAATCCTCCTACCATTACTATCAATTTCCCAAACAACCCATTCGTACCCAACTCCACTAAACTGCACAGAAGCAACCCGACTCTGCACCTCCTTCCTAGCCTTCAACCCAGACCCCACCCAGACCCTCCCTGTCGTCCAATCCATGTTCGACGTCCTCCCATCCGACGTCACCGTCGAAGGCAACTCCCGCACCACCCTCTTCATCCGCAAGAACTGCTCCTGCTCTTCCCCATCTCGCACCTACTTGACCAACACCACCTACACCGTCCGATCAAACAACCGATCCGTGCACGACGTCGTCATTGACGCCTACGGTGGGCTGGCGGTGTTGGGGATTAATTCTCCGCGGCCGGCTAGAGTTGGGGCGGTGGTGGCGGTGCAGTTGATGTGCGGGTGCTCTAGTGGGCTGTGGAATTATCTTATGAGTTATGTTGTCAAGGGTGGGGATAGTGTGGAGTTGTTGAGCAGTAGGTTTGGGGTTAGTATGGATAGTATTGAGTCTGTTAATGGCCTCAATAATCCTGATAATATCACAATCGGGGCACTTTATTATATCCCCTTGAATGCAAGTAAGTTTAAAATTTCTCTCCTATATTGTCATTATATATATATATATATATATTTTTTTGCCAACTTTAGAACATCTTCATCGTAATTATATTATTGAAGACGATGTTTGTTATTCGTGAGATACTAAACTGCGTTAATTTGTTGTTTTTTTGGTGAAAATTAAGTACTACCTCTGTCCCGAAATTGATCCTTGAGCAAATTGTGACACTTTTGGGATGGGAGGATTACTTTGGATGAATTCGGTCTGATTATGTGGTTGATGAGGTTGCAGGAATTTGGTAAACATTTAGAAACTCTTCAATGTATAGGGCTGAAGTGGCAAAGTGCATGTTCGTATGTCATTTAGAGTAATCAGCCATATAAGTTCAATCTTCAAGGGAACACGAAAGACAGAAAGAATAATCCAGGGGAAAGAAAAGCCAAAGAAAAGGATAAGGGAATAAAAACAGCTATGTATCAATGATTGTATAAAGCTAATGCCACTCTGTTCTGTGGGTGTCTTGTTGTATAATGAATCAACTTTTGTGTGTGTGGAGAATAGTAAGTCCTAAAGGAACTGGAAGCTTACTTTTTCTTGAAGACTTGCATAACATTTCTAGGATGATTTAATAGATGGGGATATTACGCAAGTAAACTGGAGATTTATCTCATCATAAGGGCAAATGTAAGATGGACCTGGTATGTTAGTAAATTTACTGTCTTCAAAGAGGTGGACTTGTTTTTAAGACCAGCAGTGTTCTCAATATGAGGAGAAGTATGTAAGTTAAATGAAAAGTTCTGATTTGGGTTTATTTATTAGATTTCAAGTTCTCAGTGGACAAGAAAGGAGAAGAAGATTCTGAAGCAAAAGGATCAAAAGTAAACAGTTTCGTAGAATATACATCAAACTACGCATCGCAAACTTATGTTGAAACAAAGACCTATCACAAATGTTCGAAAAAACCAATAAATGCAGTTCAAGGAATGTTTATCATTTATGGGCAGCGCAATGTTGGACATTGACGAGGCAAGGAAATCCTTCAGCTGTCTAGTCTCTTCAGGTCATGAGTTGTGGTAACTGGTAATGTGACCCCCTTCTGAAGCCCTTTAACCAAGTTAGAGTTATATTTGTGTCAAAAAAACAGTCAATGATCTAACGCAGCAACTCTCAATGGAGCTACAAGGGAGTTGATAGTATGGAGCTGTTTGGTGGTAGGATTTGGTGTTAGCATAGATAGTAAAAGGATTGCTTAAGCAGCTTATCTCACTGTCAGAGCCCAGTTAATTATAGGCAGCCATAGGAGTCAAGCACATAAATCGACCTTTGCTGCCGTTGTGTCTGTTTAACTAATCCTTTCCAAGAGATTGCCTTTCTACTTTATTATTTTTCGTTGATTTAGCTAGTATAATCCGGAAGTAACTGTTCCCTTTCTCTTATTCATGGGTTGTGGACTTGTAGTTGAAGCACTTGATTTCTGATTTCCTTGATATCTTGCTAGTGAGATGATTATCTACCAGATATTTAGCAGCTATGTAAATCTCTTCATCTTCTTACCCCTCCCCTCATATATATATATATATATATATATATATATTGCTATGAATCTACTTACTGGAGAAAAACTGGAACCCATTAGTTTGAGAATGAGATGAATTCTCTTATGTATATTTTTTTATTCAAAGATTGATATGTGAAGTAGAGGCCTTCACCTGCCAGCCCTAAGATTTAGTTTTCTGTGGTTGTTTAGTTACCACAGTCAACTTTCAATGAAATATTCCAGAGCTTCTTTTAGCAGGTCTGAAATGCTTGGAAGCTTCTTTTCTATTTACAAGCCTAAGGTGAGCATTCTTTAGGGTCTTTGAAACATAGGAGTCTGAACTCTGAACACACTCTGATTTGCACTTTGGATCAAACACAAATGACTGGCATGCTAAAGTATGGAGCCTGTATTTCTGCAAGATATTAACGATACTCTTGCCATTTAATGTTTTTGGTCTTGGTCGGAGGCCAAGCTTCCTCTGTTAGTGTCTTCTACAACTGTAAGATAAAAACATGGATGCTTGTTTAGGATAAAGATTCGTAAGTACTACTACTAATGAATAGAATTGTCATATATTTTACCCTTGTGGCTTTGTAAATACCCCTTATACTATGTATAACTGGGGCAGAGCATATAGAAGATGCAGGGGTAAATTATTCTGGTTGTGTGGAGTGATAACCTGGTACAGGTGCCATTGTACTCTCCACCCCCTGAAATGTTCTCAGTTTGGAGCAGTTCCACCTTTTCAAACATGCTGAAGCACCTTATAGATATTAGGTAATGCTTTTTGATGACATTAACACAGAGAAAGCTGATGAGTATCGGAGATACCAACTTCATTTATGTTGAGATGATAAACTTCATATTAAGAGCATTTGGCAGTTATATCATACCCCGGCTTTTACTAACTCACAGTAAATCTGCTTTAGTAGAGAATCAGTTTGTATTAATCATGCAAAAGTCATGAGTCTTAAGAGAGTTATGCATTTTCTCCTTACATGTCTTAGGCCAAACTCCCTCAATTGGTGTGTGCTCTGCTACTGTAAGATAAAATGATGGATGCTTGTTTATGATAAGATTCATAGGTACTTTTTGAATAGAATCCTCAGGTACTTTACCCTAGTGGCTGCAAGTAAATACTTCTAGTAGTACTATATACATATAGCAGACCATATATAAATTGCAGTGTTAAACCATTCAGGATGTGAGGAGTCTCAAGCTGGTAGCTGGGCCTGTGCCCTCCACCTCCTGCATAATTCTCAGCTAGGAGCAGTTCCACTATTTTCCAACATGCTGAAGCACCTTATAGATGTTATGTATTAACATATGGAGAAAGCTGATGCGTACTCGAGATACCAACTTCATTAATTTTTAGATGATGCACTTTAAAATAAGGCATCAGCAGTTACATAATACACAGCATATAACTTACCGACAGTAAATCTGCTTTACCTGAGAACCAGTTCATAGTTATCATGTATAATTCTCAAGTATTAAGAGGTATGCATTTTAACTTTTGGTTTTCATTTTCTGCATTTGTTTGACTGGCTAAACTAAAAGTGTGGTTTGTTCTGTTTGCTTACTTTGGTGAATGTGGATTTGGCGTGGCTTGTTCATAACATTTTTTTACACTTTCATTTGTATGATATGGCGAACTAGGCCCTTTTCTTTTCTTTCCATTTTTCATTAGTAGTTACAAATTTTGATTTTTTTTTCTAACTCAATTTCGTTGCAGTTCCTGGTGAGCCATATCCTATAGAGAATGCAAGTCCTCCAGCTCCGGTTCCAACACCATCTGTTGATATTGCTACAGGTACAAAGGTTTATTTTTGTAAACAATCATCTTGTTCCAAAAAGAAAAGTAACCTAAGGAAGCTTTGATTATTAAGTTTTATTTTGTAAAAAAAATATTTTTGGAGCTATTACGTACAAAGGTTTATTTTTGTAAACAATCATCTTGTTCCAAAAAGAAAAGTAACCTAAGGAAGCTTTGATTATTAAGTTTTATTTTGTAAAAAAAATATTTTTGGAGCTATTACTCAAAGATGTAAGCTTTCGAACTTGGTGTGTATCTTCTACTGCAGTAAATCAAACTACAGGTCATACGAATCATGTGCCATATGGATGGATCATTGGGGGTTCTGGGGCTGGTTTTGTTCTGCTTGCCGCATTTGCTTTTATGTTTGTTTGTGTGAGGTCATCAGTTGCTAAACCTCAAGGGAGAGGTGACAAGGGTCCCGGAGAAAATATACCTCATAAGTTTCAGATTCTTCGCACAAGAAGCTTTTGTTGTGGTTCAGGAAGATATATATGCTGCAAGTCTGCTGACTGGAGACAGACTAATGGGGAATCTAGTGACCGTCAGATGAACATTCCAAAAGGTGATCTGAAATTTCATTTCTATTAAGATTTTAAACTATATACCTTTTAGTGTTGGATGAAAATGGTAAAATCCGCTGGGCCAAGATAATACAAGATTCTTCTACGAATCGGTGCTTCCCTGTTTCTAAGTGTACTTAGTTTTCTTCGTGCAGTTATTGGGACCGATGTCTTTGACGTGGAGAAGCCCATTATTTTCTCATACGATGAAATTCTGTCCTCTACTGATGGTTTCTGCGATTCGAGTCTCCTTGGGCATGGAACATATGGTTCGGTATACTACAGTCTCCTTCGTGACCAGGTTCGCAGTTTACACTTTACCTAGAATTCCCATGTCTTTTCAGTAATTTAATATATTTTCTCACGCTGAAGTGTACATACTTTGGAACTTCTAGGAAGTTGCTATCAAGAGAATGACTGCCACAAAAACTAAGGAGTTTATATCTGAAATGAAGGTTTTGTGCAAGGTTCACCATACGAATTTGGTAATGCTTATGGCAGTTCAAAGACCCACTCTGTTTGTCTTCTAAAACTCTTAGCAACCTTGTTTTCATGTTCGCCCCTAAAGTATTAACTTTAGGTTTGTTTTGTTTTGTCAAGGTAGAATTGATTGGTTATGCTGCCAGTGATGATGAGCTCTTCCTTATTTATGAATATGCTCAGAAAGGTTCTCTTAAGAGCCACTTGCATGATCCTCAAAACAAGGGTAAGAGTCCAACACATGAGTTCCTGTGAATATAATAAGCTACCAGTGTTTTTTCTATATATCATGCCTCGCAACCAAGAATGTCTTCCAGTCCCCTTAGCAGTGACTGGTTTTCTTTACTTCTCCCTTCTCCTCTTTTTGGTGGACTCACTCCCAGGCTCTTCAAATAGGTTTCTACATCATCTCGTGAGCCCTTTCTGGTCCTTGAAAAAGTCCTCATTATAGTACTGAAGCACTAGAGCCTAGTTTCACTTTTGACTGGGCAAAGTGTTTTTTTTTTTGCTGTTGTTAAAGTGATTCTACGAATCCTAATGCTAGAAAGATATGTAGGTATCTTTTATATTTTGAAAATGTTTTGAAGATTATTCCATTTACTTATTAATCAAACATTTTTTCATTTTACAAATTTCCAAATTTTTCTTTTGGTAATCCTACATTATTATTTTGATTCTTCAAACCATCAATTGTATCAAAAGTTTAGTGGAGGAAGTGCATTATGGACAGAAAAACTTGAAGACAGTTTTGTGAGAACTGAATATTATTTGAAGAATATTTGGCAAAATTTTGGTGGAGGTAGGCAGACTCCTTAGTTGGCTGGGATACATGTGCCGAAGATTTTCCTGACCTCATAACACACCCTGATGCGCCCATGCCATTTAAATTCTTAGTTGGATGACTAAAAGTAGCAATCTGTGACATCTATTCAGATCATACATCACTCTCCTGGATCATGAGGGTTCAAATTGCACTGGACACTGCAAGAGGCTTGGAATATGTACACGAGCACACTAAGCCTCATTATGTTCATCGTGATATCAAGACAAGCAACATCCTACTTGATGATGCCTTTAGAGCTAAGGTTTGGATTCTGTTTCATTGGAGTTTCATATATAGTTCTAACCTCAATCGCAATCCCTGGACCTGATTTTCTTTGTTTAACATAGATATCAGATTTTGGATTGGCAAAACTTGTTGGAAAAACCAGTGATGGAGAAGCTTCGGCAACAAGAGTTGTTGGAACTTTTGGTTATCTGGCTCCAGAGTAAGTGAATATACTGATAGTTAAGCTGCTCAGGCTGCTGTAGTTCCGATCGAAAGCTAACTTCATATGAATCACATTTTGTAGGTACTTGAGGGACGGACGAGCCACAAATAAGAGTGATGTATATGCATTTGGGGTTGTTCTGTTTGAGTTAATATCTGCAAAGGAAGCAATTACACGAACCGAAGGTGTTGTGGTGAAGAATGCGGAAAGACGGTCCTTGGCATCCATTGTAAGTTGATGATAGTCTGTTTTTTTTTTTTTTTCATCTGTCACGTGTTTATGAAATATTTTTGTTACTTATAACCCTTACGTCCTATATAATTGCAGATGCTGGCCGCTCTTAGGAACTCACCTGAATCTATGAGTATGTCGAGCTTGAAAGATCACATTGATCCTAATCTAATGAATTTATATCCCCATGACTGTGTTTTCAAGGTAATATTTGATTGTTTCTTGACCCTGTTGTAGTCTTTTAACATAGAAGTATTGAGAGGGAAACACTCGATTTTGTAGTCCAAATAATCCCGTATCATGCCGTATCTGGAATAGTAGTCATTACTGAAGCAAAAATGTATATGTAATTGAGTTCATCACGGTAACAAGTACTCACATCAAAATTAGAACTCAATGCATAAATAGTTTAATACATTGACTAACCTGTTTTATTATTTCAAACGATGTGTCTTGTGGTGCATAGATGGCTATGCTGGGGAAGCAATGTGTAGAAGATGATCCCATCTTGAGGCCGGATATGAAACAAGTTGTAATGTCCCTCTCACAAATTCTCTTGTCCTCTGTGGAGTGGGAAGCTACTCTTGCTGGGAATAGCCAAGTCTTCAGTGGCCTTGTTCAAGGTAGATAGGGGACGAAGACAGTTTATGAATCTCACTCGCAGTATAGATACTCGTTTCGCCTATTCCTCTGGTTGGTACTACCTCCTTTATATCTTCATGGTTGTGTGTGAATAGTTGCGAAGTTTGTCTGTTGGTGGGGGTAAGATGGAGCAATTAGCTCTTCCTTTTGTCCCCTTTTTCTTCTCTTTATATCATTTTCTTCTATCACATCACTTTTCGATGGCATACTGTATTCTTTAGCAAAACCTTGTTGAGTGCTGAGCCCACGGTATGATTTGTGATTGTGGAAGCTGATGATCATGGCTTAGTTATTACCAGATCCACAAAATTTGTAGCAGTAAATTTTGTACAAAGAGTAAAGCTTGCTAGTTTAGTCAAAAGTGAGAGACTTCTCAATGATCCAATTATGTATATTTTGTCAAGAACAAACATGAGAATGGAGCCCATTGATATCATCTTTTTTGCTGTAAGTTTCCCTTTACCTGCCATTAGCGTTCTTTTGAAACCACTGTGTGCATCCACTTTGTTAAAAGCGAGCACATACTGGCTGGTCACAGCCCTTGTTCCATTTCCCATTCCTCCAACCCCTCTGAATCTTGGATCATGCTTTGATTGTTTTCTTTACCTGCTAGTAATTCTTCATCCAATAACTCCAAAAATTTAAGATTTTCATACCAAAAAGTCCAAATCTTGACTCATCTATTAATTTAATATTGAAATTCGACAATCCCTCATCTCTGCATTTTCGCATACCACCACCTCCGGCCAGTTTCTGTTGAGTAACCGCAAAGACAAGAAGGGTATGTGAAGTGTATTGAGAAACCGGAAAGACAAGAAGGGAATGTGAAGTGTATTGAGAAACAGGAAAGACAAGAAGGGAATGTGAAGTGTATTGAGAAACCGGAAAGACAAGAAGGGAATGTGAAGTGTACTATTCCATGTCCAGCTCCTCATCATCAAAGAAATAGTCACACTACTGCCTCCGCCAGAACTTCCTTACACATGAAACCATTTCCGCTGTTGAGGCAACATTAGCAAAGAGGTTGAGGGAGAAAGACGTGGTGTAGAACGGAAATGGTGTGTGGGATTTGACAGCCAAGGCACTGGAGCAGATAATATCTGCATTGAAGGTGGCACTTCACAACACCTTGGAGGGCACTAGCGCCAGGTGGAATAGGTCATCCCGTACTGGTTGCCAAGGCAGGCTGAAGGAGGAAGGCGGCGAGTCATCATATTTGGACCCGCATGCTGCAGCAGGTGGAAGAGCTGCTGCAGTTGTCCTGCAATATCTGCAGGACAAACTTGTGACTGCGGGCAGAAGGATTGTCAGGTGATATGCCAAGAGCAACGAACTTTTTCTTCTTCATAAATGCATCAGAAATAGGAGCCTTTGCACGCAAAAGTTCTTAAGTGAACCACCCACAGAGACAATTGCACTTTTCAAGCATTTAGCAAATGCCATCGTCGTCTACTCTAGTCGGCCTTTGTCGTGTTTTTGATTCATAGACTCCTGTGTTTTGGAAATTGAACGTAACCCATGAGTTTATATAGGATTGTCGTGTGAATCATACCTTCACCAATTTAACGCCAAAGAATAAATGACAGAATCACATAGTATCCGTTTCTTGATTGCATGTACCGAGTATCCCTCCAAGTATGGCATGGTATCAAGAAAAACATTTAACCCAGACAAGCTAAGCCTAAATGATAGATTTCTCGCATCAGAAACTCGTGAGGGATTCCAACCCTCGACCTCAACCTCAACCTCAACCTCAGTGAATTGTTCTAAGTTTAACTTCCCATTGATGGTAAATTTGGTATCTACTTTGGCAAAGCAATGAAGGCATTTCTTAAGTGCCCGTTTTGATGTTCATCATTCCTTGTATGCGATGCTACAAGCATATTGCATTAATTAAAAATGAAGAGCAGAAGCAGAGGCTTTACATTTATACCAATTTTGGCTGAATCGAACAAGAAAAATCATCCCCCCCTTTCCCCTCTAAAGAAGAATTGTAAAGAGGAATCGACATAGTTTCCCTAGAACACTTGGTATAAGAACATGAATATACAAACATGAGATGAACTTAGCTATACTTGGTTTTGAGTAACTTCAGCAAACCGAAAAGATCTCTCTTTTCATTTGCATAGTGAAGCAAGTACACGGCGAGGTGGGTCAAACGGTCTGCGTGCGTGAAGGACGGCCAAATTGTCCAATAACAGGACATCACCTTTCTGCCAGGGAATAGCAACACTTTCCTCATCCAACAACCTCAAGCAGTCGTGTATTATATCCCCTGGCAGCGGTTTGCCATCCCCAAATGTGACTGCCTTCACCGGATCATTTCTTGCATCTTGCCAGCCAGTGTAAGCAGCCACCATGCTATTAAACCAGATTTTTTGTTGCCTGGTCTTGTCGAATTTAATAGCTGGGATTGGTCCCATTATAGATTTTACTCCATCCTCAGTCCACTCGAGCTTCATTCCCAGCTTGGCAGCCCTGCCCATATTGTATGGTCAGCCAAATTTCACCAGTTCAAAGTAAGGTGCTAAATGAGGCGACGGATTCAAAATACCAAGGGATTCAATGCTCAAGATAACAAACCTTTCCTCAGCAATAGTTTTGTCCTTGGTCAAGAATGTGGACTTCCATCCACGGCCAATTGGGGATGACGGATCATCGTCTTCCCCAAGTACTCGCGTGTAGATCAATCCATACTCCTCCAACCGTTGCACAAACTCAGGATACCTCTCTTTCATCTTCTCATATATGATATGACTAAGAACAATAGGTGTTTCTCCTCCCTTCCCGGGTTCTACCTCACAAAAGAAGAACAACTTGGCTGGGAACTCAGGAACCTGTTCCACAAGCCAATGCAGTTCAAGTTAAAAAATTTATCTACTAATATATCAATCACTCTTCACTACATAAGATTCTAATCACATATAACGCGAGTCGTAGTATAGACATGTTGAGGCTCAAGGAAAATTACTCACCAAATTGTCAAAATAGGATAACCAGAGCAGGTGTTCCAATGGGGTTTCAAAGCAAGCGTCCAGTTTTTGTTTCATGATCATGAGTGAGAAAATGAAACTTTCGAGACAGATGGGAGAGAGAATTATTAAGCTATAGTGCTTTTCTTTCATTGAAGATCAAACAGCTAATTTCTGGACTTGAAAAGGAATAAATCTAATTTGAAACACCAAACAATCCTAAACAATCTTGTAATGAAAAGCAGAAACCCCATATGGGCAAAAAGAATTGCAAACAAAAAGAAAAAAAAAACGGAGTTGAAAATAAGAAGAACCTGAGCCATTTCGTGATGAAAAGGAATTTTCTGGTCAGGAGGGGACTCATTAGCGGTGAAAACCCGACCAACAACGTTGGAACGAGGGGCGGCGCCACCGACGTAGGGAAGCTCATCGAACCCAAAAGCTTCAACGACGTCGTTAAAATCGGAAGCAGAGCAAACATCGAAGCCACGGAAGAGAATGGCACCGCTCCGGTGGAGCAGAGACTCCAGCCATGGCTTATTATCTCTAATACCCTCTGTAAAAACAGAGAGCTTGGAACGAATCATATGGGTATTGTTGGGTGGTGGGTGTGGGGAAAGGACCGTCGGAAAGACGATTCCTCCACCACCGCAAGGCTTTTGTCGAGGAATCCCTGATCCTTCTTCCACAACTACTACGTGTTTGAACAACAGTTCAGCTGCTTCTGGCATTTCTCTTCAGTCAATAAATCAATTACAGCTCTGCTCCTACTGCAAGGACAAGGAATTCAAAAGAAAAGGGTTTTTCAGATTAAAGATTCTCCCTTTTCTGTGAAGTGTGAATCGATCGGGTTCTCTTGATGCCGAATTTTGCCAAAGGCTTTCTGGGTCCAGTAGCAATAGCACCTTTTGGCTTTTGCCTGCGTTTGCGTCTAGGTTCACGGGTACCTCCAATTTTAACTTCTTATTATTGACCATTTAATTTCCGGTCATCATATTAAAAGTTATTCATGTTTGATTAAACAACCGTGTAAGTTCGTGTTCGAGAGCCACGGCAAGTGTAAAGATTATTAAGATTCATGTTCAACGAAAATCTGACAAATTTTCATACTAATGTCAAACGCTATTTTAATTATATATTTTTCAAAATATATAAACTAGTTTCCCATTAAAGATTGAGAAAACAAGAATAAAATAAAATTGAGATTTAATCACGTATGTATATAAACCCGCACTAGAATTTCATAGTAGTGCTTATAATTCATCCATACTCATAATTTTTGATGATTTGTACGCTAAACATTTCTCACGTAGAGAAGTTGAACATCACCAATCGTGCCTTTTCTCCCACTTGTTCTCGACGAGAGGATATTTGGTAAAATAGAACCCATCTCCTCTCACTTGCCAAGTACAATTGTGGGTAAGTTTTCCTGCTTCTCTAAGTTCACAATCCTTATGCCTCTTCTGGTAGAAAACATCAAACCTTATGTTCTTCAAACCCCACCAAAAATGGCACCAGTATTGGCGCATTTCAAGCAAGTGAAATTCGACCAGCCAACCAAAATAGTCACCCGGCTTCAGTTTCATGTAACCCATATCATGGTCTCTATCTTGACAACGCATAGTCAAAACGATGCGATCATCCGGGAGGGCTGACGTTATGTTCACCCACCAACCGGCCGTTGCAGTAGAAACACAAAATATCAAGACAACGGCGGCATAAAGCAATCTACTGCTTGTGAGAGCACCCATATTTGCAATATAATGTGGAGTGAACTAATATATGTTGTCTATAGTTTTATATACCGTGTATATATATATGCAGGTATTAGGAGGAGTTTGGTTGACTGTAACTTTAAAATTAAATTGACCAAAAGTAGACTATATATGTAGATTAGATCACGAAAATTATATTTGTTATTTAAGAAATTAGATTAAGAGAATCTTTAAATACAGTATGAATCAGATTACACACTTTTTTGCCTTGATTAAATATTGGATCTAAAGAGAAATTTTCTTATAGCATATAACTCGCGTATTTCTTTATAATACAATCGTTATGGAAATGCGTTATGTAGTACCATAAATGATTATGAATGTCAATTTTAGTATAAAATCACTATATATAAGTTGCATTCTTTCATGTTTTTATGCAAAAATTATTAGTATTCATGTTCATAGGAATTGTGACAAATTTTTACGCCGCTTGTCAAACGCTATTTTGATTATATATTTTTCAAAAATATTGGCTAGTTTAAATTAATTAAAAATTGAGAAGATAAAAATAAAATAAAATTGAGAATTAATCATGAATGTCGAATGCGCCGGACTAAAATTTTAGGGAGCGTCTATTTACAAAACGCACAAATATTAAATATAATAGACAATTACATATAATACACAATTTTTAAACCATATTTTCATATTTTTTCCTCCTCACTTGGTAAATCATTATCCCCAAATACAACAGTATTTCCTTCCCCAATTCCATTGGTAATCCGAGATCTGTTAGACCCCCTCCTGTCCACAAAATTGATGGGTACAATTTGAATACTTATTATTAACAAGAGAGAAAATTTTTAAGCTAATGCTCTTTACAAAGAGAATGGGTACAGATGCTCTGGCCGATTATTTTATTAAGCATTTACAAATTTAGTAATAATTTTGTTATTTTTTCTATTTAAAAGGATATAATTTTTTTTAATTAAAAATATTTTTGTCATAAAAATTTCTGTATTAAATTAAGCATTTTTGTGCTTTGTGAATGACCGCTCTCAAATTAACATTATTGCTTATTTATTCTTACTCTAACGTTTTTTATGACTTGTGCGTGAAAATTGTACCTTTTCTCCCACTTGTTCTCGACGAGAGGATATTTTGTGAAATAGAAACCATATCCTCATAATTGCCAATTACAATTGTTGGTTTCTCGTCCTGATTCTCTAAGTTCACAATCCTTGTGACTCTTGTCGCAGAAAACATCAAAGCTTATATCGTTCGAATCCCACCAGAAATGGCATCAATATCGGCAAGTTTGAAAAATGTAATGTTCGACCACCCAACCAAAATAGTCACCCGGCTTCAGTTTCATATATCTGTGATCATAGTCTCTCTCTTGGTGGCGCATAGTCAATAGTAAGAGCATTGTACTCGGAAGAAAGCGAAGGTGTGAATCTATCATATCTATCATAGACCAATGATCAAACTCGGGGTTGGTAGCAGTGGTTGAGGTGAGTTTATCGGGGACAAGAGAATGAAGATTACGAAGGAAGAGCTTTAGGTCGGAATGAAGATCACGAAGGAAGAGCCATTTGAATTTCTCTTAATTCTATGTTTTCCCGTGTTTTGACAAAGTGACAAATTGATATATTTGAGACAGGGCTCCTCTCTCCGAATGAAAAGCTTTGAGTCAGAATGAAGATTACGAAGGAAGAGCTTTAGGTCGGAAGGAAGATTAATCAATAATTCATTATCGACGAAGAAAATAAGGGGAAGAAGTTGTTGCCATTAGGCCAACAAGACGAAAAATTAGGTTTTAGAGACTTTTGGCTCTGATTAATGATAAATCATATTAGATTCACAATGTTTAGCGTTACATATTGACATATGTTAGGAGATACAATTAGGCTTGGGACTTAGATCTATGACTAATGGGATTAGGAGTGCATCTTATTAGTCAAAATTGTACGATCATCCGGAGGGCCGACGTTATGTTAACCCACCAAAAACCAACCTCCGTGGAAACACAAAATATCAAGACAATTATGACAACACAAAACAATCTCCTAGTTGTGAAAGCACCCATATTTGCACTATAAAAGGGGACCTTTTCATTCTTAAGGGACCTAAGAAAGAACGTACAAAAAGGAAGATCGACAACGTGGAGTGAGCTTTGTTGTCTATGGTCTCAACGATGCTGCAGAGGCGGATCTAGGTGGAGGCGAGCGTGGGCGGCCGCCCCCACCGTTGCTAAAATTTACTGAAGAGTTGTAGTAGTTGCCGGAAACAATGGTGGTTTTCCATCTTTGTTCGCCCCTATCCCAGATCTTTTGGAAAAAACATTCAATTTTTTTTTTCAAAACATTAAACCAAAATGACGTCGTTTTGAGTTTTATGTGAAAAGAAAAAAAAAAATCAAAACAGGACGAAACATAAACAGAAAAGGAAAACCAAAAAGCATATAAAAGTAACAACATGCACGATTCAGCCTACCACTATTTCAAATTCATTGAATTTACATTTAATTCGTCAAAGAATTCTCCCATCCCAAGTCCCAACTTCCAACTTCCCAAGCCGCCGTCCTACGGCACCTGCAGCCGCATCCCAATTCAATTAATTCTTCTAGTAAGTAATTATTAATTTATGATTTGTTTTACATAATTTATTTTAATTTTAAAAATAAATTATGAAAAATTAGAATATTGATTATGAGATGTAAATGTAGTTAATTACTTTATTATATTATATTGCAATTTTATTTTGTTTGAGTAAGTTGTTCAATGGACAAGTTTTTAACGAAACGATTCAGAGTTTCACATAATTCTTCTAGTGGTACTGTTGGAAACGAAAAACAAGGATTGGATGAACATGTGGTTGTTGATAGGGAATCAGACGAAGTTAATTTTAATGAAACTGATATTGTTTCCGATCCCGGATTGCGGAAGCCAATTGATAGCTTTGATGTGAGTATTCGAGATCGTATTCGGCGAGAATATGTAGCTAAAGGTCCTTGCCAACCAAAAGGTCACTACTTTCCGAAAAAATAATATGGAAAAGATAATAGGGGTTTTAGAGATATTTTGAAGCGTTTTCAAGATATGGATACTCGTAAGCGTCAATTGTCGAACAATACCATAAGATATAATGCTATTTAAATGATACAATTTTAGACATATACTCACTCCTTTACGTTTTTTTTTTTCGATTTTTTTGCTTTTTTTTATTCGATGGGATTAATTTTATGTATAAATTAGATGACATTATTCCTTATATTTTTTTTTCATTCGACCCGCTTTACTTTTTTTCTTCGGACATACAAATTTTTTTTCGAGAACGCTGCCCCGAACCCCCGTTAATTTTCGCCCCCACCTCATAAGCAGGTGTCTGGAGTACTTTGATTGACTTCGTATCTTTAAAATTAAAAGTAGATTATGTACATTAGATCACAAAAATTATATTTGTTATTTAAGCAATTAGATTAAGAGAATCTTTAAATACTGTATGAATCAAAATTACACACTTTTTTTTTCTCATTGTTAGAGAATTATTACCACACATTGGCTAGATACTTTGAAGAGTATGTCGCACTGCTAACCCTGGAGGGTGGGTCACAAGATTTTCTGTCACCTCCTAATGGATCGCTTGCAGCCCAAAAAGGAAAGCCATCGGCGATTGACAGTATCCGGTAGTGTTTCTTTCACTTGCAAAGAGAAGCTAGTATCCTGCGAGGTGGCTTAATTAATGGGCGTCTGGAATGAAGAACAGCCAAATTATCTAGAAGTAGAATATCGCCGTTTTGCCAAGGTATTGCAACACATTCCTCATCTGCAATACTTGAACAATCATGCCTAATGTCATCTGGCAAAGGTTTACCATTCCCAAATGTAGCGCACTTCATGGTGAACATGTTATTGAACCAAATCTTGCGACTCCTTGTGTCGTCAAACTTGAACGCAGGGAGAGGACCAAGCATAGTTTTTGCTGCATTCCCTATCCATTCCACCTTGATTCCCATCTTCGCAGCGCTGCAATGATAAATATTGTTTCAAACGATGATCAAGACAAATCTATTGCCTAAACTAAATGGCCAACTTAGGGAGGTAATTGAACACATTAAAGATACACATACCTCTGCTCTGCAGAAATCTTGTCGTTTGCCAAGAATTTCGATTTCCAACCGAGGCCAGCTGGGGATGAAAGATTATCCTCCTCGGACAGTAGTCTCGAATACATCAAACCGTGCTCTTCGAGCTGCTGGACGAATTCTGGGTATTTCTCCTTCACCCTCTCGTAGAAAACGTGGCTAAGAAGTATAGGAGTTTCTCCCCCGCTTTCTGGTTGCTCACAACAGTAGAAAAATAATTTGGATGGGAACTCAGGTTGCTGTTCGGGTAAAAGTTTTTAATTTGTGTGATTAACAGTTGAAGAAAACAGAAATCTGAAGATTAAAGAAGCGGAACAAGTATATCCTGTACTGTAATTGAACATACATACCAGAGACATTTCATGATGGAAAGGGATTTTCTGATCAGGAGGGGACTCGTTAGCGGTGAAAACCCGACCGACGACGTTGGTCCGAGGGGCGGCGCCGCCGACGTAGGGAAGCTCATCGAACCCAAAAGCTTCAACTACATGGTTGAAATCGGAAGCAGAGGAAACAGGGAAGCCGCGGAATAGAATAGCGCCACTCTGGTGAAGCATAGACTCCAGCCATGGCTTACTAGCTGTGATAGCCTCTGCAAAGGAAGATATGTTAAGAGGAGTTGTTTGATGATCAGCTGATGGTTCAGAGGAAATTAGGACGGTAGGGAAGGCGATTCCATCGTAAAGCTTTTGTTGAGGTAATAATCCTTTTCCTACTACTTCTTTGAACCACTTATGGGTCTGATCTGCAGCAGCCATGTTGATCGGAAAAGGTTAAAGAAGGAAAGCTTACTCTGCTTGACTTGCTATTGGACGAGAAGTGAACAGATCGATGCAGATGGTTGGGTAGAGAAGTGGGTGGATGCCGGCGTGCCAGCAGTTGTCAGCTTTCTTGGCAGAAACAAACCATCCAACAGATAAAATCACCCACCAATCAATTTCCTCTGTAGTAGGATCGGCATGTGAGAATTGATTTATGTGCTTATTAATCCGGTCTGATTCGGGTTGGATACTTAATATTGGCGGGCGATTCTTTCCGCGGGAGTTTGGTTGAAAGTTGAATTACAGTAAATAATCGGTACTAAAAAAATACTTTTAACACTTTCTAATACACAAATATGTAATTAAATAGATTTAATCGAGTACAATAGGTTAACAATGAATAAGATTTTGATAGGGCTAATCATTGCTCACTTCTGCTATCTTTTTTTGTGGAAAGGTTAAAGAATCTACTACTATTATTTTGATTTGCTTCCGCCAGAAATGAATAGAAAGTGGGTGGAATGCCGGCCGGCTGAGCTGTTAATTCCAGTTCTTATCCGTCTTATGAATAACCTATTAATGTTCTCAGATAAACCTGTAGATACAAGATTATGAATTATTTTATTTCAAAAATAAAATAAAATAAATCAAAAGAGATGGAAAATCAAGACACAAACAAGATAGCTAAATCAGGTGAAGCATGCCAATAACCTCTTCTTATTCAAAGCAATCAAATTTGGTAACTCATTTTAAAGGTACAATTGCGCGCATGCATAACCTTGAATGAAGGCAGGCCGTGTGCAGCTCTTTAATTTTTACTTGCAAAGGGAAGCTAGTATGCGTCGAGGTGGGTGAATCAATGGCAGCCGAGAGTGCAGAACTAGAATATTGTCTATCAGCAGAATGTCACCCTTCTGCCAAGGTATAGCAACGCTTTCCTCGTCCATTATTTTCAAACAGTCATGCACGACATGATCAGGCAGAGGTTTACCATTCCCGAATGTAGGTAGGAAACCAGCCTCATATTTCTTCAAAGCTTGAGGATTTCCATAAGCAACCGCAAAGCCACTGAACAAAGTTTTGCGTTGTCTTTCCTTGTAAAATTTTATAGCTGGCATTGGATCTGTCACAAGGAGAGCTGTATTCTCTTGCCACTGCAGCTTCAGTCCTAGCTCCATGGCCCTGTCATATAGAGTTACATTGAGCCATATCCGTAGTTAGTTATGCCATTGTTATGGTTATCGATAATTATGTCATACCTAGTGCTAATGTTCTTTCACTCTAGATTTGATCCTATTTGGGTTAGACTACCTTCTTTCAATCTCCTTGAATACTACTTAACCCTCCTAATTTTCATTATATATATATATATATATATTTATATATTTTTTATGAGGATTGTCGGTGGTTCTCACCTACCCCCAATGTGACTCGAATCTGTAACCTATATTAGAAACAGGTGAGGTGTCTTACCACTAGACTGCACCTCATTGTCTCCTCATTTCCATTAGCATCGAGTCCATACTATAATTACCCAAGAAAATGTGAGAGATCAGGCTCAATGGATTATTAACCATTTAGGTTGTGAACAAGCATATAGGAAGTAGCTTTCAGTTTAATTGACGGGAGGAGAAATAGTGCGGCAAGGAAATTGTTAGAAAGAGGTAGGTAAGGTAGGTGTATTTGGTATAGTTGGTGAGGTAGGTGGGGTTGGTGAGGTTGAATCAAAATGATTTGATTCAATGTATCAAGGAGTGATAAGGTCTTTGTA
>JAOWAN010000005.1:2341444-2353966 GCA_028566635.1 Lobelia cardinalis | reverse complement strand
AGATTTTTGGTGATTTGAGGTTTGAGAGAGGATAGTAATTATGGTTATATATGATAATTATCTGGCCTAAATTAATGGAATGGGTAATTAATTCCCTAAAATTACGGTAACTAATTAATGGGATTTATTTTGCATTTGGGCCCACTGCACGTGAAGCCTACTCGTTGGAGAGGGAGGCGCATATAGCTATATACGCCTGGGCGTATATAATATCAATTGCATTATTTCTCCGAAAAAAAAAGAGAGAGAAAAAAAGTGATATTTTATCCCTAGTTTTGTTGGCAATTAGCGCATTCAGATTTTTTTTAGTTTGTCTATAGTTAAATGGGTTGAAATGGATTGAGTTTTAATAATTAACATATTTTAATGGGTTTAATCTATTATAATCCATTTAATTAACCAATCAATTCAATTATTTAATAAATAAATTAAGTTAAACTCGAATTAATATATTGAATACTCATTCGCACAAAAAAAATATTTTTTACACATTCTAATACACAAATTTGTAGTTAAATGGGTTGTAATTGGCTGAGCTATTTAGCATGTTAAAGCGGGTTATAGTGGGCTAATGGGTAGCATTTTGACAGACCTAAATGGGGGACGAGCAAAGCATGTAACAGGTGACAACAATTTGCTAACTGTTGGGAGCGAAAGTGATCTCATACACAAAGAATTTGTTATGCAAACACCATTAATTTGAGACGAAACACCATAACGGAAAAATAATCAAACACACATAAGACAACAAGATTTTAATGTGGTTTACCCCAACTCATGGGCCACGTCCATCAACCGATCAACGATTTTACTTTATTATCATGGAGTTACACGCACTCGAATTTTAATCTAAAAACTCGCAAAGACTCTTAACTCACCAATACAAGAGATTTAATATTCACTCACTCACCGACGAATATTCTCTCTATCTCTCATATATGATTTCATCAAATATTCACCCCCTCGATATTACAAGAGCGGAGGAACCTTCATCTCAACACATTCGGTGAATATTTCTCTCCCCAAATGGAAGCTCTTACTTGATACCCCTCGGCACACTCCAAACTTTAACCCAAGCACCCCTTATATAGCCGCATAAACCCTAATTGATTACTCCTAATATAATTAGGATTACTTAGTCACCACTCTTTTCTTTTTCTTTGGACTCAAGTCTTTTTCTACTCTAATTAAGAATTGAACTTTGACTTAAATTTCCAACACTAACACCATTTACCAGAGATCACAAAATACCGAAATGCATTTGGCTGGCCAACACATCTCAAGTAATATAACAAATCCAATAAATTTATGGTACAATGGAAGGAAAAGGAAAAAATATTATTGAGTGTAATGCAAAAAAAAAAAACATTAAAAATCGTCGCTATTTTTTTACCGACAAAAGAGAAGCTAGTATATGGCGAGGTGAGGTAATCAAGGTTGTAGTTTGAGCGTGAAGCACCATCATGGGAGCAAAATGTTGTGTTATAGCCACGGCGCCGTCCTCGTCCATGATCATAACACGTGGATCGGACAGCGACTTACCATTTCCAATTATGATTGACTCGTCAGGATCACAATCATTGGCATCTTCGGGATTTCGTAAGTAGCCACTAAGTGAATCAAGTATTACGTTGCCCCGTTTTGTCACATTAATTTGATACCCAATTTCACGCATCATTTTATTTCTACTCTCTTTTCAGTCAATTTTAGCTCCCGTCCTAATTCGGTAAAGAATTGAAAACTGAGGGTCAAGTATTCACTATACTGAAATAATATAGCCTATAAATATAAAAAAGAGTTGCAAAAAGTGCTTTTTTTTATTATTTTAGCAATTTAACTATTATAATTTTCACTTAACTCTTAAATTTGACAATTTACAATTTAACTTTTACTTTTACGATGAATAAATTTAGATAATTTTTCTAGTATGTCATGTTTTGCATTAGGTTAAGGGAGTCAAATAAAAAAAGATCATAGCTTAGAGGGGTCAAATTACACTACCTTTTTCTTTTTAATTTGTTGACCCCACTTGCTCCTAAAGGACACCGATCATGACAGTAACAAGCAGTTCCTACGTTTTATTTTTAAGTATCAACGATAGTAATGTGTCGTTAAAGAAAAATATTGCTTTCAAAATATTTAAACTAAAACAGAGAAAATAGTTCAAAATAGACAACAAGATGCAGTCTAGTGATAAAATATCTCACCTATTTCTGAGCGGTTACGGGTTCGAGTCACGTTGGGAGTAGATGAAAACGACTAACAATCCTCATTTGCAAGAAAAAAAAAATAGTTCAAAATACATGTAACACGATAGTACAGTTGAAAAGAAAAAAAAAAAAAAACAGTTGTTGATCGTCTTTAGTATGCTTTCAACGACAAAGGGAAGCTAGTATACGGCGAGGTGGGCTGATCAGTGGCAGACGAGCATGCAGTACCGCCATGTTATCCAGGAACAATATGTCGCCTTTTTGCCAAGTTATAGCAACAGCTTCCTCATTCATGATCTTCAAACTTCCGTGCACTGCATCTCCAGGCAATGCCTTACCATTTCCAAATGTGACCAACTGACCAGCAGTTTTGGCATCTTCAGGGCTTCCGTAAGTAACCGCCAAGCCGTTGAACCAAGTATCTCGCTCCCTCGATTCCTCAAATCTGATACCCGGCCTTACACCTGTTGTTATCTCTACTTCATTATTTTCCATCCATTTTAGCTTCAGTCCTAGCTCGGTGGCCCTGCATTAGTTAATAAATATGGCATGTCATGTTCCTACTCCAGAATCTAATAATGTTAAGAGCTGTGAACGTTTTTAAAGTCTAGCTAGGGTACGTAGACAGACCTTTGCTCGGCGATGCTCTTATCGTTAGTCGAGAAAGTTGACTTCCAGCCTCGGCCAGTTGGGGACGAAATGTTGTCCTCATCCTGTGTCACTCGGGAATAGATCAACCCTTGCTCCTTTAGTCCTGTTACAAATTCAGGGTATCTCTCGTTCATCTTATTGTATATCACATGGCTTGGAACTATGGCGGTTTCACCCCCTCTTCCTGGTTTGACTTCACAGTAGAAGAACAACTTCGTGGGGAAATTAGAAGCCTGTAACAAGAGCCAAGTGAGTTTCCCAGAACAGGTTAAACTATAGATTATATTTAAGTGCAGATAAAAAAATAATACTCCCTCCGTCTAGTTCATGAACTAATTTTCGCACTCATTCTTGGATGGATGGAAGCAGTTACTACTTAATACCCCACACATAATAATATGAACTTGCCCTGTATATGAAGTAAGCTTAATATTTAGCAAACATACACATCATGAAACAGCTTCAAATATATACATATCAACTGCCATCATGATTCTTTCTCAGATAAAGCGAAAAACAAATGAGATTATGAGAAACTGACTTGAGATCAGATCATTAAATGATAATTTGAATGAAAATACAAGTTGGAGTAAATTACGTAAGACATTTCGTGATGAAAATCGATTTTCTGTTCGGGGGGGCCTTCATTTGCAGTGAAAACACGGCCGACAACATTGCTACGATAGGCTGTGCCACCGAGATATGGCATTTCTGGGTAGCCGAAAGCTTCAACTACGTCATTGAAGTCGGATGCACAGGTAACGGGGAACCCACGGAAGAGCACAGCACCACTTCTGTGGAAAAGTGATTCCAGCCATGGCTTATGAGCTTTTATAGCCTGTGTCAGAGTCAGAAGAGAGAGACAAGTGTTTTTGTCATGAATGTTGGAATCTGGGAACAAGACTGCAGGGAAAAGAACTCCATTTTCAGATTTCTGCAGATCTGGGAGCTCTACTTCTTTAAAGAACTGTTCTACCATTTTTTGAATTTCTCTCTCTCTCTCTCTCTCTCTCTCTCTCTCTCTCTCTCTCTCTCTCTCTCTCTCTCTCTCTCTCTCTCTCTAACTTTTGAAGGTCCTTCTGGTTGAGTGATGTAGGCGTCAGAGCATACGTTCTACCGCTTGGATAGAGTTAGGCAGCATCATCGGTGGTCCGCATCCCATATGAACTAGTGCTATATGACAAAATAGTATACCAGAAATTGTCTAAAAGCCTACCTCAGCAAAATCAATACTACTATATGATCACATTGTAGTGAACATCCTACAAATAGGAGATCAAAGTGATCTAATGTATGGACATGACTGGGAAGGAAACCAAATCTTGCTCTACCCAACATATTCAACTCCATGTCGCATCAATTTGAAATGAATCTCTGAGCTGAAATGCCTAAATCGCCAAATTAACATAAGGTTGCTGATCGATCGTGTGTTTGAACTCAAGTACCTCGAGGAATCAGAAAGTTTGTTACCTCTCAGCAATAGTATGCGAGAATATACAGACATACAAGTAATTGACAACTGATTCGACTCAACGTAATGTATATGGACAAAGGACATACATTGAAAGAAACAAGCAATCCATAGCCGCTTGGAGAAATGGAATTCTTAGCCAAAGTAAATGATTCAATTGGATTGGGTTCACCATGAATATCAAACAATCATGACCATAAATTCTGGCTGTTTAGGGTGGATCCAGATGAATTAGCCATCCCCGTCCGTATTCTGAAGTAATTGAGCCTGACTTGTTCTCGCACAGCTTTAGCACACAACAGATCGACTAGGAGTAGAAACAAGTAATCTGAAATTGAATAATTTCATTAATTTTCTTCAGATGTTGCAAAAGACCAAACGTGGATCCATGTTCCTTTTTTGAAAGATTAGGTACTCAATGCAAACATTACTACTTTTCTTATCATAGTTTGATCAAACTATGTTTATGCATCAAATCAAGCATGCTCGTCGTTTGTTGTTGAATATGAAACCATTTACCAAAGAACACGTGGTTGATCTTATTGAGAGACAGTGAAAAGGAAATTAACCTCTTTAGCTTCACCTACAAAGGGAAGCTAGTATATGGTGAGGTGGCCTAATCAATGGCAGTCCCTGGAGAAGTACCGCCGTATTATCTTTGAACAAAATCTCACCTTTCTGCCAAGGTATAGCAACAGTTTCCTGCATGATTTCCAAACACTCACCAGACAGCATGTCAAGGCAATGTCTTACAATTACCAAATTTGATAAGACTTTTCAGGATCATGATCTTTGGCACCTTCTCAGGGTTACCGTAAGTACCTGCCATGGTATTGAACCAAGTGTTTCGTTGCCTTGCTTCGTCAAATCTGATACCTTTCCTTGCATCTGTTTCAGTGTTCACTGAATTTTCCATTCATTTTAGCTTCAGTAGCTTAGCGACCCTACACGCATGTCGTGCAGACAAAATTAAGCTGTGTTCTTAACTTTATTCACCATTAATTGATACGTGATTTAAACCACAAACCTTTGCTCAGCAATGGTTTTATCATTAGTTGAGAACTTGGACTTCCACCCGTGGCCAACTGGGGACGAAATGTCATCCTCCTCTGCTATCACTTGGGAATAGATCAAACCTTGCTCCTTCAATTGTATATCAGAGGGCTTAGAACTATGACGATTTCACCCCCTCATCCTGGCTCGACTTATCAGAAGAAGAACAATTTTGTGGGGAAATCAGAAGCCTGTAAAGGTCAAATTTATATATCAGTAACTGCTAATAGGATTACCATATCGTAGAAACCTTATTGAGCCGGTGAATTAGCTCCAAATGTATTCATATCAAGTGAGATCATGGTTATTTCTCAGAAAAAAAGGAAAACAATTGAGATATTGCCATTTTGGGAAACTCACGTGATATTCAAATAGGTAATTGATAATTTGAATCAAAAATACAAGTTGGAGTAAAATACATAAAACATTCGGTGGTGGAAATGGATTCTCTGCTCCCGGGACTTTTGTTCGCAGTGAAAACCCTGCCAACAGAGTGGCTACGCTGCTAGTATAGGGCATATTTGGGTAGTCGAAAGCGTTGACTACATCATTGAAGTTGGATGCAGAGGTAACAGGGAAGCCACGGAAGAGCACAGCAGCACTTTTGTGAATGAGAGATTCCAGACATGGCTTATGAGCTTTCACAGACTGGGTCAGAGTCAGAAGAGAGAGACAAGTGTTTTGTCAATGCTGGGGATCCCGGGAACAAGACTGTAGGAAAAAGAACTCCATTTTCAGATTTCTGCAGATTTGGGGGCTCTACTTCTTCAGAAAAGCTTTTTGCCATATTTTTTGAACTTCTCAATCTCTTTCTTTCTTTCTTTCTATACTTAGCTATTAGAAGGTCCTTTTTTGTGGGCTGTATGCGTCAGTGCACCCCACGAAATTGTAATTTCTTTCTATACTCAAAATGATTTGCTGGATTCCAACATATGGCATCGGCAAACCTGCCGACCGCATCCATATGAGCTATGATAAAATTGTATACCAGAAATTTTCTAGCAACCGAAGTTGGCAAAATCAAATATGATCTCGTCAAACATCCTACAATTCGGAAACCAAGGTGATCTTATGGACAGGGAAGGATAAGATTTGAATAGATTAATCTTCAGAAACCAAACCTTACCTATACAACATTGTAAAGTCCATGAGGCATTCAGAGAATTACTTTGAAATGAATCTCTGAGCTAAATGCCTAACTAGCCAGATAAACAGAGTTCAAAAAATGAAGGTTGATAATATCTTTTTCTTTTAGCTACCAAAATTCAAATAGTTCTAACTGAAGTACCGCAAGGAAACAAAACTTTTGTCAACTCTCAGCAATAGTATGCAAGAATATAGAGACATACAGGCAATTACTCTTATCCGTATAATGGTAATCTATATGGGCATAGGACATAGGCAGATAGTCATTGATACTCTGTTGGCTTCATGTTATGTGCATCATGCTTCAAGATCAGAAACAAGCAAATCTGTAGCCCCTTGCAGAAATGATTCTTAACCAGAGTATATGATTCAAGTGGATTGGGTTCACCATGAATGCCGAACAATAAAGAGCATAAAGTCCATCCTTTGAACTCAAAAGTACATGTTATTATAGCCGAAAAGCTTTGGTCTTCAAGAAATGTATATGCATACATACATAGAATGGTACACCGCACGCATTAGTTTACATTTATTGGAAAGTCAGCTCCATTTTCCTAGTAACCAGTTTCCTGAGTAGTAAACAAAATTCCAGCATAATTTCCCTCGCATACAACAAAATCTTAGTTCAAGACCACAAATAGAACAAGTTCTTTCCTTTGCTTACATAGTCCATTGGATAAATTCTTCCAGCTAATATATGGATACAAGAGAACAATTATTAGATCGCTTTAATGCAAAACCAACAAAGGAAAAGAAAATCGACCTCTTTTTACTTGCAAATGGAAGCTAGAACACGCCGAGGTGGCTTGATTAATGGTTGTCGAGAGTGAAGGACAGCCAAGTTGTCAAGAAGTAAAAGATCACCTTTCTGCCAAGGTATTGCAGCACACTCCTCATCAAGGATTTTGCAGTAATCATGGACGGCATGAGTGGGCAATGGTTTACCATCACCGAATGTGATGGGCTCAACGAGATCAATATTTTGTGTCCCCTCCGAGCCTCGGTAAGCAACTGCAATGCTATTGAACCAGATTTTCTGTTGTCTTGCCTCATCAAACCTGATTCCTGGCAGAGGACCCATTACCATCTTTACTGCATCCTCCATCCATTCCAACTTAGATCCCAGCTCAGCAGCTCTGTTAAATACGGTAGTTAGCACTTCTACATCAATAGATTCTTACAGCAACATGATATTTTTGCAGTTTCCATTTATTTCTCAACCAATACAATGTAACCTGACACTAAGTCCATACATGGTTGACAATTGAACGAATGTAGAATATATGGACACAAGTTAATCAAACATGAAAACGTGATCAGAAAGAAATACTATGGTAAGAACTAATCAAACTTCCAAACATGAATTAGAAAAGAAGTAATATGTTGAGCACAAACTACTTGGCAAAAATATGCAACCTCATAAAGTTCAGGCAATTTAAAGCCACATCAAACTACTCATGGGGATGGATTGATAAGGCGAAAAAGAATTATTAAAAAGAAAGATGAGGACCTTATTTTTATAGGAAGATACTTAATAAAATTTGACTATCTCAGTGCCAATTATGCAAGGTTAGTTGTACTTAGGAGTCTTTTGTTTTCCTTTAAATTCCATAAATTATGGAAAATGCCTTGCATAATGACACTCAACGTGCAACCTATGGATACATGGTAAAAATGTTTCATATACAATTCTAGTGTAAGCCTGTGTCCTAGGGCACGAAGTTAAAAAAAAAAAAAATTAAATAATTAAGAAAAGACAATAACTTAATTAGGAAAAAAAAGGAAAAAGAAAAAAACGAATTAAGATTATAGTAAGTGGCTTTGGTTCGGTGGAATGATCATTTTGTGAGCTAAAAATAATATATTCATAATGTCCACACTATTTAAAGTAAAAATCGTTAAGGTCCGTTAATATTCCGAGCAACTTGTGAAGAGGAAGGACTAACAACTGTTAAAATACTACAAGGGAATAAGGTCTTAACTGCAAAAGAAGAAAGAAGAAGGGCTGAAATTAAAGGAAGTAAATAAGAAAGGATCCGGTGCTTCTCAGGCCCACTGCAACCGGAGATCCAGCGGCCAGGATGTTCTCCTGGCTGGTTGCAGCTTCAGCGCGTCGCGCAGGAACGTATGTGCACAACCCTCCAACAGCTCCCACGTGAGCGGGCCCGCATGTCCCCCACCCTCGCCAGCACTCGCCTTCTCCGGAGAATGTAATCCACTCGCTTGCAACAGCAAATGAAAGGACCAAACGTGGCCCGATTGAACAGTTTTTTAAACAGTAATCGACTGATGCTCCATGTACTATAGATAACCTTTCAATTTTCTCTATTAACAAGAGCAGCTACTACAAAACCTTAAATGCCAAACAACAAACCTTTCCTCAGCAACACACTTGTCATTTGTCCCGAATACCGACTGCCAACATCTGCCAATCGAGGAAGACGAATCATCCTTTCCCCCCAGCATCACTGTATAGATCAATCCAAGCTCTTCCAGTTGTTCGACAAATTCCGGATGCCTCTCTTTCATCCTTTCATAAATGATATTGCCCAGAACTATAGGAGTTTCTCCACCACATCCTGGTTCTACTTCACAAAAGAAAAATATTTTGGAGGGGAACACAGCAACCTGAGGGAGAAGAAGCCATGTGAGTACCAAATTCGGATTGTCTCATCCAAAAACAGTAATAGTTCAATAAAGTGAATTTTAAGAACTCAAAAGATTTTGATGCATTAGCTGAAGGATTAAGCTAAACTGGAAGGGGGAGGGAATTACCCGCATTAATACTTGATCCAAAGATACTGTTTCTATAGTTTAGGATAATATGCCCCTTTGTCTAATACATTGAGGAAAATTAATGAAAAATCAAGGGATAGATAGAAAGTTACGCAAAAACGGAAAAATCCATTAATGTTAGACTTGCAAATACTTAAAGCTCAACCCATATATACCGATGAGAAATCAAAACAAGGCATTCGACAAAAACAATCTGCAAGTACCTAATTTCGAACACTAACAGAAGGTGATCAACTACATTACACCTTACATACAGTTTCGGAAATAAATCGAACCAAGAGCACAGAGTTAGCTAATCAAAATTTGAGGTATCAATGAATTACTGAAATACTATTCCCTGTATCCCAAATTGAGTGTTTTTTTTTATCAAGAATTAATTTTGACACTCATTTTGAGACGCAGGGAGTAATAGTTTCCTTTCCTATTCTAAAGCTACTCGAAGCAATTGAAGTATAGCAACATACTATAACAAAGTTAAAGAAATTTACAAAATTGCAAAGGGTAATTTACGAAATTTACATTACACATTTCCTGATGAAAAGGGATTTTCTGATCAGGAGGGGATTCGTTAGCAGTGAAAACCCTGCCGAAAACATTGGTCCGGGACGCGCGGCCGCCGACGTAGGGCATCTCAGGGTATCCAAAAGCTTCGACGACGTCGTTGAAGTCGGAAGGGGAAGCTAGAGGGAAGCCTCGGAACAGTATGGCCCCACACCTGTGAAGAAGAGATTCCAGCCGTGGCTTTTGAGACTTGATAGCTTCGGTGAGGACAGGGAGCTGAAGAGTGTTGACAGTTGCATGATTAGGGTTTGGAATTAAGACTGCCGGGAAGACGGTTCCGTTGTGAGATCTCTGTTGAAGTAATTCCACTTCTATGAATAAATTTTCCGGCATGATTGTTTATGGTTGGATTGAAGTAAAAACTAATCGGAGTATGAATGTTTTCCCGGCGTACTCTATACAGAATCTAACTAGATTCGGACAGTTGCCACTATTTCTTCTTTTTTTTTATTTCAGTTCAGTTTTCTGGTTCAATCATTAGTACATATTGTTAACCTTAGGACATTGCTAAAAATATTAAGAAAAAATAATTAATTAAATATTTTTAAATAATATATTATTTATAAAAATATTTTTTTGTTCAAGAATATGGAGTATAAAAATAATTTTAAAAAATAAAAAAACTAATTAAATAATTTTAAATAATATAATATTTACATAAACAAATATTACTAATATATAAAAATTGATAAATTAAAAATTATTAATTTTAGTGAAAAAGTGTGTAAAATTTTGTGTTGTAAGCGAGAGAGAATGTGTAAAGAGTATTTGTGGGATTGTGTGTTATCTGCAGAGACATGGAGGGAGGGGGAGGGGCGCTGGAGGTGGCCGAAGACCCCTCCACCTTGAAATTTTCTGTAATTATAAACTGAACGGAATAGCATATTTAGGGAATAGCCCCCTCCATTGATTTCGGCAAGGCGGGTGACGAACAAGGGAGATCGATTTGTTCTGTACGTTCCATCTATTTTTTTTTTCCTGAAATCAAAACGGTGTCGTTTTGATTAGTCAATATCTAAAAAAAGAAAGAAGAAGATATAAGCAGAAAAAGAAACGGGCTTTAGGCCCTAAGTTGATTTCCCAAATAGCCCTGCCTGCTTGCTGCTCCGCCCCTGTCTGCTCGCCTGCTGCTGCGGTGCTGCCTTCTTGCGCTGCTGATGCTTTCTTGCCCTAAAACGTTGCTGCTTCATACCCATTCCAAGTCTCCAACAATTTTTGGTGATTTTGACCATCACCAAATTAGGTACTTTCATGATCTCTTCTTTCTCTCTTAACATTATTTGAATTTTGGGATAAATTATAGGGTTAAAATTGTTTACTTAATTTTATGATAAAATTTTGATAAATTATTAATTGTGATTATTTACTTTGTGAAATCTAAGGTTTATCTTCAATTCATAGTAGTTGTTTGTGCCCTAAATATTGATTTTTACGAATTGTGGCTATTTTGTACCCTAATTTAGGATTTTTGTGAATTTGTGATTGTTTTTATTTAGGTTGATCAATGAATGTATTTTTTGTGAATCCCATTCGTCCGTTTAATAGTACGAGCCGAAATTTTTTTCCCCGGGGGCTCCCGTATTATTTAGCCCTCCCCCCTCATAACATTCCAGGCTCCATCCCTAATTATCTGTGGGTGAGATAGAATGTGTGAAGAGTAGTATGTATTTTTATCTCCACCATCTGATCTATTACTGTTCCTAGTGCTTTGTCAATAAATAGTAAAACAATAAATTAAACTATACTATAGATAATTATTCCAAAACATATACTCACTAGAAAATATTCGTGCTTAAAGGGACTGAGCCAAAAAATAATGATTAATTAATTACTTTAAATAATATATCGATCGTTTATAAAAAATTTAAAAATATTTTTGTTCTAGAGCATAGAATGTAAAAATAATTAATTAAATCCTTTAATGAAATTGTGTGATGTGGTGAAAAAAAAATATGCGAAGAACGTGTGTGGAGTTGTGTGGTGTGTGTGGGTGAGAGAGAAGTGTAAAGAGTGTATTTTTTTCATTTCCATCCTCCGATATTTTACTTTTCCTAGTATTTTATTAATTAATAAATAGTAAATAATGAGCTAAACTATATTATAGATTCATACATAATTTGGTTTTTTCACTTTTATCATTTAAATAATGTAGGGTAAATTTTGATTGTTGATTTTTGGCATAATTTTATGTTTGTTTTATTTTTTGTGTAAATCTAAATTATCTATTTATCCTTTAAATTTTAAACAATTACATGATAGTGATGAGAGAAAAAGAGAAAATGATAGTTATGATTTGATGTGATGTTTGATAAAATATATAGGTGTATATAGAAATATGTAAAAAAAAGTAGGTATTAGAGAAAATATTATATTTTTAAAATTAATATAGTTAAGATCATTTTTGACCATTTTTAAATTTAATACGAAAAATATGTTTGACAAATACATCCGTAATTTTTAAAATTTTATTTTCTTTAATTTATAAGATTTATGACCATAAAAGGTTACAAAACATAGCTAGGGCCAACGAGGCATGGCTGCTCTCAACCTTTTAAACTGTACTCTATGCTCTTATATATTTAAAAATTAATATTACCCCACTTACAAATGGGATTAATTTGAACCACAACACAT
>JAOWAN010000005.1:2322008-2341344 GCA_028566635.1 Lobelia cardinalis | reverse complement strand
GTTACAAGCGGGAGTGACCTAAGGGTTAAGAGCCCTGGGCCTATTCGTTAGCTCTCCACCATGGCTCCTGTGATGCATATCCTGCGATTTACCTCCTCCACGTTGGATCAGGGCAGAGTCGGTGGGGACTGTCGGGGTTGCAGTCTCAATATTTTTTTTTTTTTATAGAAGCAAAAAGGAAGTAAGGGGATGGATCATTCTACCCCATCTATCCTAAATAGTGTATAATCTATCTATCCTAAATAGTGTACAATTTGAATGTGTTCATTCATCCTTTTTTTAATTAACAGTAATTTGTAAAATCTTATTAACTACCCAACATTCAACTCGTGTGATGCACTACATATATTTTGGTGGAATATAGGAAAATATTTGCATATATTATTTTCATGTTACTTTTCTCCCTTTCTGAAAAGTTTGGCCGATAGGATGTGATTATGTGCAATTACTTCACCAGAATAACGAGTTATTCATCGAGATTAATTTTGACTCTAACAGACTACAATAAGTACATGATATAATTAAGATTTTTTAATTACTTTTTAAAAATTAAAAATTTAATTATAAATTGATAAACCAAATCGTAATTTATCGATTCAATTTGATTTAATTTTTAAATTTTATGATTTGATGTATATTCGAAAGTTTAAAATTGATAAGATGCTATTTGATCGGTTTCCAACTTGAACCAGACCGAAGCGCTACGCTCTGCGTATGCTGAACATTGTGTTAGCCTGCACCTTCCCGTACGGAATAGAAAATGGAAATTAGGCCGTCCCGCCAACGTCGAGGGTTAGGAGGAGTTCAAATTGAACAAATAGATAGAGAGAGAAAGGACGAGAGGCTCAAAGGGGTAAAATTGTTTACCGTTTAGGTCAAGTGGTCGGAAATGCCGAAGAAACCCGATAACTTCAAATCTAAATCCACGAGGAAGCCACTCCGAGACGTATCCAATGGCCGCCTCAAATCTTCCAGCAACTCTCTTAAGAAGAAATCTCCTGACTCCGGTGAAGATCAAGCCCTTGCCGCCGGCGACGCTCTCGATCGCCTCCTTCTCGTTCATTCCGATCTATCGGCTGTCGTTCGTCAGGTAAATCTTATGTTAGGTTTAAAACCACTTGTTATTAAATTCCTTAATTTTGACTAGTAGAATTTATATTAGTATTGTCTACCGATTACGGGTTACATTTTCCGATGGACGATGGTTATCATTTTCTGTTTCTTTTTCTTTTTAAAATTATGGTATGGACTTAATCGAATATCTAGCTTATTATATTAACATGGAATCGCATCATAATCGAGTATGCTTTCCAGTTCAGTTTTCTTCTGTACCAAATAACCACTAGCTCAAGTATTCGTTTCTCTCTGGTCATGTGCGTGGAGGTGGAGTTTACGTATAGAAGATGCCCGATAACAATAGATTGTGCAATACTTCCAATACATGAGGAAATTAGTAATACCCATGAACTTCTCGTTTTTCGAGGAAAGTAATTGAAATTAGTATTACTTGCTTCTTTCTTTCAATAATAACTGCCCCCTCTTAGTCAAGATTGTATTCCCACCAACTCCAAGTGTGACAAGTATCTAATTTTCCTAAATATTGTAATTTGCTTCTAAGCAATGAACTTCTTCTGCCATTTTTTTCTCTTATCTACCAAATTCGTACAAGCTGATGAGGAAGCTTAAGGATTACAACCTCATTCCATTTGATTAATCGCGATTCTCGACTCTCAAACCGATAATTAAGACTCTTAGATTAATATTCTCTTATCTATGGCGTCTTCTATTAACGATACCAATAGACTTAAAGCTATTTGTTGAAGAACTAGAAAGGTCTTAATCTTTAACGACCCGAGCTCAGAAACTCGATCCGCCACCTCGCTCGTAAACTGGCTCACACCTAGAGTCGCATCATGGGTCAACGGTCCATAGGAAGCGACCCAAAAGTCCATGAATGATTTGATGCTAGATGGGTAGTAGGAGCTACTAAGAAACCATACGGAATTCCCATCTCTTTCTGATGTGGTATTGTGGGGTGTTATAAACCCGCTCGCTCAAATCCTTGACGTCCTCGTCAAGGCCAAATCAATACCAAGCTCGTTCTCCCGGGCGAGCCCGAAAGCCTTCCGAGCGGGGATCTGCTTGGATAGCATCTTTAACGATCTGAGCCCAAAAACTCGGTCCTACCTTGCCCGCCAACTGCCCCACACCTAGCGCCGCATCTTGGATTAATGGCCCGAACAATCCAAAAGTCTATGGATGATTTGATGCTAGAGAGTACTAGGTAGCTACTAATGAATCATACGAAATTTCCACCTCTCTCCTATGTGGGAATGTGGTGTGTTACGTAATCCTTCTTGATCTCTCCATCTTCCTTATTTCGCTTAAATTTTCTTGTTCTTGTTAGAAATTCCACATATCTCCATATATAAGAACTTTTGTTTCCACACTAATGAAGTATTAGAGACTCCGACTAGGGTCCATTTTCAGTTCTTCTCGAATTTTCACCTCTTCATTACTGTTTTCATCACAATTATTTGAATAAAATATTCTTGATTTTGGTGTAGGTTTTGGTTTTAGTTTTGATCATGGTTATGATTTATGGTTATTGCTGAAAACATTGTTTTGTTTTGAACTTGTTTCAATGTGGATTGTTGATTATTGGTTTTCCTTTTTGTTATTGGTATTGGTATTGGTATTGATATTGATATTGATTTTGGTTATTTGTTTTTCAATATCTCGTAATTTTGGTCGAGTTCTGAGTTACTGTTGGTTTTTCAAAGATGATGACTTATTTTTGGTTTTAGTTTTATTTGGTGTGATTTTGATATTTAATTTGTGATCTTTTACAACTTTAATTAGTTTGGAATTTCGGTGTAAATTGCATTATTTATTTTGGTTTTGATTTTTGTATTGAATGAATATTGATTCGTACTTAGTCCTTTTGGATTTTGATCATGGGCCATGATCATAGTTTAGATGATGATTTCTGTTTCATTCCGATTTACTTGTTTTTTACTGGTTCATTCTGGTTTACTCTTTAGCCCGTTTTCTTTGATTTTGGTGTTAAATTGAATTTGAGTTTTGGCATTTGAAATTGAAGAATTATTTAATTTTAAATTGGAAATTTTGTAATTCATTAATTTCCATTTGGGTTTTGGTCTTTTTTTTACTTCTGTCTTCTAGTTTTGGATGATGCTTTCAGTATCGTATTTCTTTTATTTTCTTATGTGATGTTGTGTTGGTTATCATTTATGGATTTAAATAAATTTCTTTTGCTTTTGGTTTTAGTCATAACCTTTTGTTTTGGTTTTAGTTTTTTGCTATTTTACTGGGTTCATCATTTCTATTTTGAAATATATTTTTTGTTGCTGTTTTTCGTTATTAATGTTTTTTTCATTTTGTTTTTCGACTGGATTTGGTTATGTTTTGATTTTAAAATTAATCACATTTGGTATGACTTCAAATTTTCTTGGTTTTGATCACGATTATCACTTTTTTATTTGCGTTGTTGCCTTGATTAATTTTTTAATACAAATAAACATAATGAAAATTCTAAACTATTGGGATCCACGCTCTGATTCATAAAATTTTATACTTGAAACAAAAAAAAATATCATACCAAAAAATAGTTTAAATCACAATTTCTACCATTCTTAAAAAAGAAAAATTTCTCATTTTCCCAATAAGAAAATTAAAGAGTCCAATCGTTTACTAGTAGTAGTAACTATTACTCAATCCGAGTATCACCCGGGGGTGTGACTAGTGAAAAAGGAATGATCAAACACAATCTTGTGTATTCCATAAGTAAAGTTTCACTATGGTTTATAGCTGAATCGAATGAAGTATGCATATGTTATGTCTTTGTTTATTTACCGGCTAGTATACTGAAGTGCTTAAATTCTATCTTGACTTTTCCTTTTATGTGATTGTGGGATCCTATACTCTGTACTAGGCCTACAAGCTCTACTTCCAAGCTCCAATTTCATACCATCACTTGTGTACTGAATTGGAAAGTTGTACTGATATTCACCTTTAAGGGAAATAAGATATATGCAGTTCCAGGGTTTTCCCAAAGTGAGTGTCGATTTTCTAATGGAGTTACTTAATTCATCTTAGCCACTAATTGTGTTTCATTTGCCACTTTCAATGATAAGATGGTACCATTAAGATGGTTATGTGCATATTCCACTAAAATTGCTTACATGTCCACTTCCTTAATAACCATGAAACATGTTGAGATGGAGGGAGTACAAAAAAGGTTAGTTATTTATTCGACACCTAGTTAAGCCAAAGATATTGTTGATTTTGTGTTATTTGTGTGTAGGCCTGTCAATTTGCTACCCATTAACCCATTCTAACCCGCTTTAACCTGCTAAACAGCTTAACCTGTTACAACCCATTTAATTAAAATTTTAAGTATTAAAATGTATATAAAATATTTTTTTTGTGCAAAAGAGTATTCAAATGTTTATTCGAATTTAACTTAACCCATTTATTGTACAATTGAGTTGATCGATTGATTAAATGAGTTATAATAGGTTGAACCCATTACAACCTGTTGATTATTATAACTCAACCCATTACAACCCATTTGACCCAAATTGACAGGCTTATTTGTGTGTATATGACGTTTATTCCCCATTTTCACAATATAAGAGAGTTTATGTTTGCATAGGATACCATCAAAATGATTGATGATATCAGCTTTTAAACTATAGTGGGAGAGAAGGAACTGTTTCCTTGATGCACTAAGCATTGATGCAAATGATTGAGTCCCATTATTTTTATCTGAGCCTTCGATTTACCATTTTTGCTGATTTAAATATCAAATGTCCCTGAGATATGAGCTGTGCTGCTACATCCAACTGTATCGTCTGTCATTGTTTCTCCTCTTTCTTCCTCTAATATATCTCAATTCTCAACTCTCAAGTTCAAGTGAATCACTTCTTGCTGTTTTTCAATGTACTGTATCAGTATTGAATTTTAGAACCCTCTTGCTCTTCTCATATCAAGCTTCAATCTATCTCCCGCCCATGATTTATTCCCTCATGGAAACACTTCATTGATGCCACTAGTTCATACAATATAAATTTAAAAACTCAAGGTTCACTTGGATTAGTAGAATATATTTACCAGAAAATTTGCAGGTATCATGAGGATGAGTTCTGAACTGACTCGTGTATAATCGAAATCATCGAGTTACCAGTAGTGAGAGTGCTGAATACACTTTTTGTTTGAACTTACACTGGGTTAAACACGGTCTGCAGCAATAAGCAGTTTATTTGTGAATGCAGATGCGTTAGTGCACTATAAGGATGTTGAAGTTGTTATACACTGGGTTAAACGTGCTCTGCAGCAATAAGCAGTTTATTTGTGAATGTTGATGCGTTAGTGCACTAATAAGTAATAAGGATGTTGAAGTTGTATTGTCTCAGATCACGTTGATCAACGCTCCTTTCTAACAACTGTTTGGAGAAGTGGTTGCGATATATCTTTCACACCTGTTTTCTTCAAACTAAGTCATTACTCTTCCTTTCTGATTTTTGCTAATCTGCTCCATTGATCAATTCTTCCAATTGCAGATTGATGAACTTGTTGTAGAAGCACTTAAACTCAAAGTGGCGAGCGAACATGAAAGAAAAGAAATTGAATCTTTTGCAAATGTCTTATCTCAGATCCATACTTCATTGAAGGTAGAGGCTTTAGTTGATTATCAATGTACATTATGTTCAATCGAGTTTGTGCTTTTAAATGCTATTCTCACATCTTTCCATAATTTACAAGTCCAGCCATGGGTTCCTAGATTCCAGAAAGCTCTTTCCAGCCATTCTACGGACGATGGTAATCAGTGGGAAGTGTGTTTAGCAAGTCAAACGACCCAGTCTAGATATGAGGACACTAGCAAAGAACCCGAGAGCCCAGATCAAACCAATTTGGATTCTTTAGTATCCCCATCTCCTCTTGTTTCATGGCGAGCTGACTGTACCACCGAGGGAGGTAAACAACTTTTTCTGCTCACGCCTCTGCCTAGACCAAAAGCATTCTCATCCAAGCTTCAGCGATCATCGAACTTGGTAGCTGAGAGTAATGCAAATGCTATTGTTCAACCACCTTCACATTTTGCGAATTCTGGAGATACCAACATTAATTTACGCGATGGTGTAGAACTAAAACCAACTTCAAATAAGGTATCTGACCCCTTGACCACCAATACGAAGAGCACTCACGAGGTTGAGTTTGTTTCTCCAGAGAAGTTTACAAAGGAGAGCTGCTCTATGGTTGTCATGACTCCATGCTTGAAAATGTCACCACCCAAGTCGTGCATATTACTTGAACCTATTTCTGAGTCCTCACGTGAACACAATCCTGGTACTCGCAAAGCAACCCAGTCTCAAGATTCTGAATCCTCCAGGCAACTTTCTGAACATCTTGCTCTGAAATATCCAGAACTCTTTGGAAACAAAGCTGCTCATAAAATGGGTAATGGAAGGAAAGCAGTAGAAGAATCCCCAAATTGGTTCATGTCACCTCCTAAAACTTGTATTCTGCTGGAGCCACCAATGGACAAATCCTTGACTGGCGCTATTATCAAAGATATCCGAAGAGATTCAACTTTAGTGAAGGACTATGATAATCCACCCAATGAAGGTATTGTTGTGTCAAAACATCTAATGAGCATGTTTTTCTTCTTTAAATGCGATTGAACTTTATTAGCAGTCACTTTACATATGTACTAACTTCTGACATTGGTGATCTGTTAGCATTGATTGAACAAACTCCCTTGTGGAAGGAGCCCGACACCACAATTCAACGGGGAAAGCGTGCTGGTGAGAATACTTTAAAGAAAGAACTATGGACAAGATTTGAGGCAGCAACAGCTCCTGGCATTCGTTTTAATGCGTCTGTGGTCAAAGAGATTGCTCATAATGGCAAGGACAAAGGGTTCTTAGACCTATTGGAAGAGGTCTCTTTTGATGATAAAAAATCTGATGGTAGTGTCCGATGATAACAAACATGTGAAATGCAATTGCTGGTGATCGTTCCACACCCGCAAATGTACTATTCTTTTTTTTTTTTTTTAAGCATTTTGGAAGTTAAGAAAATGAAAAATAATGATATATACATCAACCTGTTCGCTCACACTCACCCTCACGCTCTAGATCTTCTTTGTATGCGTATGTATTATCACTGGGTAGTTGTGGTTTAACTTTGAACGATGAGATATGATGTGATTGCATAAATCAGATGACTTGTGATTGCATAAATCAGATTATGCGTATGTATTTTTGTTGTATACATGTAATATTTTTGTTTCGATGCAACATAAGCTGAGAAGTCAAAGTTAATGTTTTTTTTTGCAATCGATATATGGTTTAGCGCAAATTGTAGATATGATCTTCGTACTTTGAAAATATTTGAGAAAATGTCTTTAAATTTAAGATTGGTCAATTTTAGTTCTTTCATTGAAAAATTAAACGTAATTAGCTTTGAACTCTAATTTTTGTCCAATTAAATTTGATATAAAAATAAATGTACATGACAATTGCTAATGACAGAGGCAAAAACGTCATATTCATTCATTTCCTTCTTCTCTTCTAATTATTTTTTTGTATATAGGACGGAGGAAATGAGTGATTCTAACAGAGAAACTGAGTAGATCTAACATTTCGTCCCCATCATTAACAAGTGTAATGTACACTTATTTCTATCTCAAATTTAATTTAATTGAAAGTATAGTGTATGACCGATTGTGTCTAGTGATCACAATTGAGCAATCTTGATTTATATATTTCAAATACTTTCAGATTATAAGGACCATTTATGTATTTACTCTATGTGTTATATGTTAATGGTAAGAAGTGTTTTAAGGACACAAATTAATCGTTTGCAATGCAGATTTGTACCTTGTTGTAACGCTATAAATACGCAATGCATACTATTATATAAGAAGACGTAGAGGGATTATAAAATTTTGGTATTTAGAAGTGAAAAACAATTTCTACACCATGAAAAATAAAATATAAGAAAATTCATGCACATTGCACATGTGCCATGTAGATCGATAGAGTAATGTGCTGTTTGTTTGGATTTATTGAGCATTTGGACAATAAAGCGCAGTTTAATGATAAAATATCTCACCTGTTTTTAATAGGTTATGGGCTCTAGTTACAATAGGGGTAGGTGGACAATCACTAACAATCCACTTTTTTAAAAAAATTGAGAAAAAAAATTGAGCATTTGAAGGGGGGGGGAGGTTATCTGATTCGATTAGACAACTTACAAGTTAGATCGTTTGATAATTTTTCTCTTTCAGATCTAAAAGCAGCTTAAAATTTTAAGATGTTGTTTGTTTGCACTTATTCAACGTCTTAAATGGGATTACATCTACAATTGGAAATTGGAACGAAAATTTCGATATTCGTCGATTCCGATCCGAAAAGTTTCGATTTTGGAACGAATTTTTTTAGTCATAATTCAAAATTCCAATTTTCGATTTTTCTGAAAATTTTCGGATTGGAATTGAAATCAGTTTTGAAACGTTCGGAAATTACGATATCCGATCCGAAATATTTTCGAAACTCAAATTTCATAATTTTGATTTTCGATTTTAATATAAACTATAGAATAAACAATAAGAGAATCAAATTCTTCACCCCTACACATTCAAAGCAAGATATTACAACTAGATAAATATTTTATGTTGCAAATAATTCAAACATATTATTAATGGACTAAAAATAATAGACAATATTTGTTGAGTTTTAAGCAACAAAATACAGTAAGTAGTTATAGAATTAAGAAAATAATAGGATTAATGATACAAATAATTATATACACTTTTTATTTAAATAAACTAGACATTTCACAATATATGCATAACTTTTTAGTTTTTAGTTTTTTATTCTTTATTTTTATTTTTTATGAAATTTAAATTTTTACAAGTATGTAAAGCTTTATACTTAAAGTTGATGAAATTTACATTTGAAAAGAATATGAAATATACATTAGTAAGTATTACTTTCTCTATTTGAAAAAACAAATCATAATTTTTCTTAATATATATAGTAATTATAAAAATATTTTGCCTCCTTTATATATAAAGATGTATTAAAAATAAATTAAAAGTTTCATAAATTCTTTGAAAATAAATATTCGGGTGTTTATGAATTTTTTTATTTAGTTGTATTAATTTAAATATTTAATTGTTGATTTGAGTGAAATGTATTTATCTATTAATTTGTCTTATCTACTTTTTCTTTGTGTAATTGTTCTATAAGTAATTTTCTAAAAATATTTATGATCTCAAAAAAATTAATTTTTTTTCAAATTTAGAAAAAATTCCAATATTTCGGAAATATGGAATTTCGAAATTCCGAAAAAATGCATGCTTCCGAAATCGGAACGTATTATGGATTTTCAAATTTTTTTGGATGAAAATTGGAATTGATTTTTCCATTCTGAAAACTTTTGGAATTTTTTCGAAATACTCTATTTTCGATTCAGTCTGTCCGATTTTCAACCCTAGTTACATCTGATTCAATTAGACAGTTTAGAATTCAGACTGTTCAGTAAATCTTTTTGAACTTTCCTATCCTTTTGCTTTTATTTTTATATTTCTCTTATTATATTCTATGACTTTATTCTTGTATTTTTGCTTTAAATTCTAAGTTCTTTTTTTTTTCTATAAAGTTTTTATTCTAGAACTTTATTCTTATAACTTTTTTAAAATTAGATAAGAATATGAAATTTATCGACAAAATAAATGTAAGAGCATGCTTAATTTAAAGATGATTGGTAATTTATTAAATACTCATACAAAAAAATAATTTTTAAAAGGATTAAATAATTGTTTGGTACTTAAACTATCACTTAACTATGCATTTGATCCTAAATTATTTTTTGCTTTATGTTTAGTCCTTAAACTTTGAATACAATTTACGAGTAGTCATTTTTTCAAAAATTTAATGTGAAACTTAAGAAAATTCTCATTATACCATCAATATAATTCGTTAAACTAATACAATACTTAACTTTTAAGGGTTCTTTGTGCTAACTTTAAAAAAACTTATAAATTTAAATAGTATTTCAAACTTTAAAGAATGAAAAAGATAAAAATACATATAAATTACAAAATTAACGATATATTCTAGCTTAAAAATTATTTTCTTAGTTTATACTATATAGTTATATATATTAGACAAATAAATTTTATTTTAATAAATAATGAATTAAAACTTCAATATTTGTGTTTTATTTTTTACCATATATGTATTTTCTAATATTAAATTTTAGTTATATATTTATCATATTTTTTTTACTTTTTAAAATTTTATATATTTATATATTTATAAATTTTATAAATTTTAATATTTCTGTATTTTTGATTTCTTTAGTATTAAATAATTATTGTTAAACATTTGAATACCTCAAAAGTTAAGTATGATGTTATTCTAACAGAATAATGAGAGTATAATAGGGATTTTATTAAGTTTGAACTAAAATATTGAAAAAATTACTATTCATAAAGCGTATCTGAAGTTTAAGGACCCAACCTAAAGCAAAAAAATATCTAGGACCAAACGTAAAATTAATAAATAGTTCAAGGATCAAATAATTATTTAATATTTTTTTAAAATTTAAAACATAGTAAATATATACTAAATAATAGTCTCGATAACAAAATTAGATTAAAATTAAAAATAAAGGTAAATTATGTAGCTATATAAAAAAAATAAATTAGTAATAAATTTAATATTAATATTATATCTATTACAATTTTTATTTTACCTTATAATCATGATTCTATTCAAAAATTGAGAATATGCTCATATCTCTATTTAGTACTTATAAACAATTAACAATCTTTATCAGAAGGTTAAAATGGAAAAAAATATAATATTCAGACAATTCATTTAGTTTAGTAACCAAACAGTTTTACTAATTCAGCTTTCAATTTTCAAATGCTGCCTCTTAACTTTTTAGACACATTCAGACTTATTTTTATACTTCAGTATCATGCACTTAAAATAAACAATTTTATCCTTTTGAATAGTTAAGACCAAAATTTAAATCTCTTTTTGGACAATTTTATCCTTTTAAAAATATTTAAATTTATTATTTTTCCTTCTATTTATTTTTATTTGTACATTTAATCTAATATAATTTAAAAGAATTTAACTTTTTAAAATTTAAAAATTTATTTAAAATTTAATATAATTTTAAGTTTTTAAAGGAATGATTTAAATTATACCAATTTTTTATCCGTTTGAAAAATGAATAATTTCAATCATACTTCTTTTTAAATTATATTTGTATTTTTTTATATATGAATTAAAGCAGCTTTTTTTCCCAGTACTTTGTTCTTATATTTTTTGAATTCTTAACTTTATTCTTATAATTTTTTTAAATTCTAGTATTTTATTCTTATATATATTTTTTAAAATTAGATAAGAATTTGAAATGCATCAACAAAATAAATGTAAGAGCATGCATAATTTAAAATGTAATTGATAATTCATTTGATAATCATACAAAGTGTAAGTTTGAAAATCTAAACATAGTAAATATATATTAGATAATAATTTTAATAATAAAGTAAATCAAAATTCAGAACGAAGGTCATACGTAATTTAAGTAGCGACATAAAAATAATTAAATAAATATTAATAATAAAACATACATATTAAATATAATATAATTTTTATTTACCTTATAAGTATTCTATTAGAATAAGAATATATTTACATAACTTTTTTGTACTTATAAACAAAAAGTAATTTCTAACCATGAATAAAAAAATATTTAAATAATTTATTCAATTTAAATATTAACAAACTTTTAAACTGCTAGTTAATTGTTCACACGCATCCAAACTTAATAAACACTGCACGTGGGGTATTCCTGGTTAAGTTTGGGTCAAAGTCAAAGTCTCAGCTCGCTTTTAACCTCAGCAAAAAAAACAAACAGACAAGCTTCTCTCTCTCTCGTAGGTTGTCTCTGCAAACTGCAAAACCCTACCCTTAAACCCCCCCAAATCAGACTGCCTCGTTGCTGCAAAACGCTTCAAATGGCTGACCACCCAATTAACTCCGTCAAGCACATCGAAGCCTACGTTAACTCGTCTTCCTCTCGTACCCAGCAGGTACCTTTCGTTTTACTTTCGGTTCGTTTGTTCAATTAATGTTTTTATGATTATCAATTTTGAATGTTCAATTGCCACGTTTATTTTGATGTACTGCTGTAATTGAATGTCATTGCAATGTAGCTGCTTATTCTCTTCTATCATAGAGTTTTACGAACCAAATTAAGTATTTTTGATACACAGTAATTGCCACTAGAACCGAAAAATAATTTTCCCGTGCACCCAACTTCTTTATTTCATACATGCAGATGTAAAATTATAATACTGCAGCATTGCATGCTTATTCTAGTATTACAGTATCTATTTTCTTTTTATATAAAAATGTTACTTAAGTGGTGATTGAATAGTGCCCCTTCGTCCGGTAATGAGTGCCCATTTTTTAATGAAGTTATCAAATTCACTTTCGCTACTCAACATGTTTCACTGTCAACTTGCAATGCTATTGTGGTACGTATGTTCCAAGGGGGGGGGGTGATTGTTTGTGTCACTAATACTGCTACCGTGTCAACTTTTCTTAATTTCTGTGAAGACTTTTTATTTGGGACGGAGGGATTACTATAGAATATTACTCCCCATATATATTTGATCATGTTTAGTTAACTCATTGGTCAAATTGAATCTTGTATTACAGGATGCAAGTGTGGATGCAATTGCAAGTCTCTTGAAGAATGACGCATTAACTTTGGAAACATTGGTTTGTTTCTTTCTGCTACAGTTTTTTAATAGCCATATAATATACTCACGCCTTTATTCGGCACGTACTTATCTAAGCAATGATTATGTTCAACCTATAGGTTCGAGAAATGGATATGTATTTGACGACTACTGATAGCATCATTCGTGCACGAGGTAACAAAATTTTATGTCCAGTAATGCAACCGTTGGTGGTAGCTTTTCTTTCAGACTGTGCCTTGTTCCATATGTGTACCTATGTATACTTGTGACCAACGAAGTGTTGTTCCTTGAGGCTAGAGATTCATGCATTTTGTGATTTTCTCATTAGTGGGCTCAGATGCATTGATGATGTGTGTAGGGAGTTCCGAAATGAGAAATCTGATATAGAATGAATGAGCTCCAAAAAGACACCACATTGAATACAAAGAAGATATAGTATACAAGAGGGTTGACAAGTCATCCACTAAGGAATTTAAATGCATCAATAACAAATCCTCAAGAAAACCTACCTAGCAAGACCCTCATAAAGATCATGGTGGACATCCTACAGGATACAGTTTAGGCCTCTTCTCTTGAGGTCATAACACTAACTGTACTGTAGTAAACTGGAGAAAGTTGTCCAGCATATTATTGCAGAAAAGCATCTAAACTGGAACATTGGAACACCCACCAACCTCTTGTAGGCTTGCCCAAACATTTCACAAGGAGGAGTTTTGTATGGACGATGATGCATATTTCTTTGATTACCAACAACATCAAAATGACACAATTAGGCAGCCATCATGCCTGATTGCTACGATGCCATTCCCTCCTAATGTTATCATTAAATATTTGTTTCTTCCCCCCACAGCAGAGTAGAGTGTGCCTCTGGCAACGTTTGTATGATTGGACTATCACTGTTACATGTTTGATTTTACTGCCAAGAAGACTTCCTCTTGGGACATTAGAGTTTCTTTTGAAAAAAATTATATATATATATATATATATATAGATCAATATTAAGTTAACGGCTGAAAGGGCCTATGACACCAGATGTCGCCTGATACTCTCCTTCCTATCTTTGAGATAATAGATTTATAATCTATAATCAAAGAATCAGAGTTTCTCTGAGGAGTACTCTAACATGGAAATTTGAGCAAAGGCATTGACTGATTTATGACAAACCTTCTTAGTTCATTTGAGTACACCCTTGGCTAAGCTCGTTTTGTATCCTCCTAACTTATTAAGCTGGGCTCTACCTTCTCAGCCCTCTCTATTCTAGGTACCGTTGGCTGAGCCCGTTCTATATCCTCCTAACTTATAAGCTGCGCTTTACTTCCCAGCCTTCTCATCTCTAATGTCAAATCTCGTATCGTATCGTGAATCGGTGACCCTAAATATCGTTGTGTATCATATTGCATGTTGTACGGAAGATTCAAAACACATTTTAAATAAATGCTGGCTTATATCTAAAACGTGTAGAAATTTTATGCATGACTTGATTTTGATGTAAAGCACTCTTATTCACATCATACATCGTCTAAAATAAGACAATTGCCCTTCTTGGCATGAACCATGGGCTCCAATAGTGGAATGAAACACATTGCTTAGGATTGACTAAAATTTGAAGTTTTCGGGGAAAAAGGAATAGTAATTTACTGATTTTCTTTAAATTTGGGTCTGATAAATTCGTCTGGACCCGAGGTTTATGTATCCATGTTTATCATATATATTGCTGTATCATATGACACGGACGGTGAATCTGTCGATACATGTGATTCTATACCATATCGATTCAAGCCAGCGATACGTATCGATGAACCACATATCGTGTATCGTATATCGTAAAATATTGACAACTATGCATTGTTGATTTAGTCTTATGTAATAATTAGTCTTTAGTTGAGGTTGAATACTTAAAGGATTCATGTGCCAATGTCCTAATTAGTCTTGAATAGGTAGTCTCCAATTAGGTTGAAATCCTGTTCGATTTAAGAAAATTATTGGCCTATATGAGCTATTAATCTTTTCGGTTAGTAATAAGAATTTCAACTACTTCTCTAGCCTTGAATTGTGTGATACAATTTTCTTGAGTGTAATGCTCAAGAACCTTAGGTGTGACGCCTAAGGCTGCCTCGCTGTGAGGCCAGGCCAGGCCTTTCCCCTCGTTTATTACCGTCTTTCCCAGTGGATTCAGCCATCCTCACACTTCTCAAATCCTTTCTCAAAACCCTAATTCATTCTTTTACTGTTTAAAGCCCATATACAACCTCTTAAGCCATTTTTTGGGTTGCGTTCTACTTCTGCATCAATTTGGCCTAACCTTTGTGGGCTAAGCCTAACCCCATCAATTCTGTATTTTGATATTAGAGCACAAACTTTCCTATGAACTGAGAAGCATTAGGTTTCTACACTATGTTATTCGATATTCCAATTTTTAATGGAAAGGATGATACTAAGTAATAATCCGTGTTTGCTAAGGTGTAACTTTTTGGCTTGGCAAAACTGTGGTGGCATGGGATTGCAGGAAACATGAAGAGAACAGGAGATATGAAAGACGAGCTTTTTGTGACAGGCTTGTGGCCTTCAAATTGTCACAATAGGTTGTGGGCACAATTTGTCTAATCTATTGAAGGGAAACATGTCAGTAACAAATTAAATCGACAAGTTTGATGATCTCAGATTTTGCCAATAAGTGGGGAAGATCCTTACATATTTATTGCTGAATTTAAAGCTGGTCCTTAAGGGGCAAAGACTGGATAAATAGCGAATCTAGAGTCTCAAGGATTCTTTTGAATCAGCAATCAATGCAGAAATTATCCTGGAAATCATGAGAAGAATTGGCAACTGGTCCAACTTTAGTCCCAGGAGACTTGATGCATCAAAGAGTTCTTACAACTTGGCCAAAGTCGAAAACTTCGTATATGCTGGCGCTCAACAGAAAATTTCTCCAGATTTGTTCAAAAGAACGACTCATCAGATACATTCTTCTGAATATAATCAAGTTAGTAATTCTAGTTTCCCTTAGCCCTCACTAGCGGCGTCTAATGTTGCATAATCTTCTAATATTGGAAGTGAGAATTCGAAGTTGGTGATATAAGCAGTTGGTCCTGAATCTATAAAGCTTCTGTTAACAGCAAACTTGCTGCCCAGATCTCCAGATAAGGAGTCAATCATGTTATCTAATGAGTCTTCATGTGCTAAATATCTTGATCACAACGAAATGTGAACCAGTATGACAACTAGGAAAATAGAACCAAATTTTGATGTTTTCGAGACGGCCCAAGTTGGGTCAACTGAAGAAGAGGTCGCTGACCCTACTGGTCAAATCTTCTGATATGGCACTGATTGAGTTGCTAAATTGTACACCTAACATGTACAACTCAACGAGTTTCAGAAATTACTCTAAAGGAGGTCAGTCTTGAAGTTGAAGCAACAGAGGTGCATCGAACAAGGCCATTTTAAAGGAAGATGGCAAGATGCAGCAAGAGAGGCGCCACAAAAGTTGTTTTATTCAAAGAGGGAAATTAAAGAAATGGGGTGCAAGAAAATTTCTCCGATTTGAAGAGTTTATCAGAAAATATGGGGAGATCGATCCATGCTACAAATCTCGGGCATTAACAATAAAGCACAATATTATTGTTCTATCATACAGATACACCTCTTGCATATTTTCCGGACCTGGTTGCAATTCTTGAAACACTTCGTGAAACAGTAATGCTAATTTCCTGATTTTGTGTCCATAGTTATTAAAGGCGAGAGGTGAGAGGTACTATTTTAGGACAAAAGGTGAGGCGAGAGGCAGGCTACCAATAAGCGAGCAGGTGGCAATGAAGGGGAAAATTTAAGAGTGTATATTTGCATATATATACTATAACAAATTTCAAAAAACGTGTTAAAAATGGTTATAAAGCTTGAAATTAAGTTCACTTATGTTACAAATTACACAATTTCAACAACCAAAGTTAATGCAAAGGAAAAACTTAGTTGATGTTTTCTTAAAGAAAAAGGTTGGAGGGGACATAGACCTAACCCGAACCTTTAATATTTATTAATTAGGGTTTAGAAGAATAAAAAGGTCTTAAAGTCGGGAGATATCTTCGTCAACGAGACAATAATTTCTCCTCAATATTGTCCCGGGGCTTATTTCCTAACATTCCCTGTTAGGAAAGAGAAGGGGATACCACTAGAGCAAGTGCTCATTGGCTAAGAATAGCTAAGTTACTACTTTTAACAAGTACTAAATAATCATGCAAGAAACTGAAACTAAAGTTGTACACAACACCAAACTTAGCTAGAAACTCATTGCACTTGAAATCAACTATTGAATTACGCTTCAAAGACTTTGGGGACCAAGACAACCTATGGCGAAGAAATGGGGAATTATTCGGGTCAAATGTAACTAGTCCTCTCTTAAATTGTCCATACCGATTTGACCTAGATCTGGCTCGGGGTCATATGGCGAGTTAGCTCAAAGATAACCAAGAGGAGCGTCTCACCCTTCACGCCCGAGGCGTCAAGGCGAGTGATTGACCGAAAAAGGTTAGTATCAACCTACCTGTACACCTTGAGGCGATATACCCCTCTGAAGCGGAACAAGGTGAGCCGTGCGAGGGCCTTTTACAACTATGTTTGCAAATCAAGATAAATGATAGAGTCAACTCAAAGTTCTGCCTACATTGACTTTGATGCAAGTACAAAGCTTGACAGTTTAATTCGTCAACACTTCAAAACTTGAGGTTGAGTTCTATCCACAAGGGGAGGATGAGGCAATATGTAAAAGAGTAGAGGAAAAGTAGATACAAGAACACAACGAGCTTTCTGATTTGTCCGGTTTGAAGGCGTAGCGCCATAGCCTATTCTAGGAACTTGAAAAGTCAACTGACATAATAAATGTTGTCTTATTCAATCATTAATCTTTACTTGAATCCTAATCCTTGAAGGATTCATGTTTTAATGTCCTAATTGATTTTGATTAGGTAGTTTCGAATTAGGAATTCGAAAGCTTTTGGATTTAGGGACGTTACTAGCCTATATAAGCATGTAATCTTATCGGTTTATGGGGACAGCTTTAATAATAAGAATTTTCTAGAACTGTTTGTATTTGTGATACAATTCTCTTGGGTGGACGCTCAAGAACCCTAGGTCTTATGCTTAAGGTTGCCTCTCTGTGAAACCAGACCTTTTCCTCTATTGCTGTTCTCCCCCCCACCCCCACCCCACCCCAAAATAGATTTTGAAGCCTCTGAAATCCTTTCTTAAAACAACTTCAAAACCTAATCTTTCATATACCATCCCAATCACAGCCTTTTCATAACCTTTTCATGCTGCGTTCAACATCAAGTTTTGGTAGGCTAACCATAACAACGCTTGTCCTGAATCTTGCAAGCAAAATCAGATTTGACAATTGACATCCCTGTTATTTCTGACAGTAAAAAAAATTATGTGTGTCTTTTGACCCTTTATACATCGGGGATTTTAGATAAACTGTTCGTAATGCCAAGGAAAGTCCAAAAGTAAACATTCTTTTGTAGATTTTCTTTCTTATAAGATGGGTTTAAATAATCACGCTCCTGCATTGAAGCATTATTTTTTGAGATAGCAGGAAAAGTGCATTCCCAGATATGTTGAGGGGCAACCCTCTTTAGTTTCTTACATCAAAATTTGCTGTACTTCGCAATGAACTATGACGAAAGAGTGCTTTCTCAAGGAACTAATCACGAATCATACACACTTCTGTGTCCATGCTTACTGAAGTGGCCAGACATTATTTAATATTTCCCATCTGAACATGATCAAAGGATCTCATAACTCCAGGGAGAGAACAATATCTATGGTTCCTAGAACTTTATTCACCATAACTATAATTATTTATTAAATACCGAGGGTCCGTAACCTCATTATGAGGCTTTCAGCCTTCAAAAGTCATTGCTATGAAATGAACTTTCAAATCAACCATACTCCTGCTAGATCTTCAATGAAATGAAGATTTAATTGATTTTTGCCTAGACGTAAATGACTGTTGAAATTCTTGAAGGAGAAGTTAAAAATTTGATGCGCAAGTTGAAATTCTTGAATGAGAAGTTAAAAATTTGGAATAAGGTGTTTGGGGATATTAGGGTTAGGAAGGGAGAACTTATTAGGGAAGTGAAGGAGTTAGATCGAGCGGAACATAGGCGCTTGTCCCACGATGAATTGAACAGAAGGTCTAGACAGATTGAGGAGATTGAGGATATTTTGCTTTAAAAAGATGTTGGCGTCAAAAAACTAGAGTAAAATGGATTAAGGAAGGGGATTTGGGGTGCTACGGTTCAGTTTGAGATATAAACCATAAGCCGAACCGCACCCTATCGGTTTGAAAATATTTAAACCTAAACCGAACCACAAAATTTGAAAACCAAATCAAACCAAACCGATAAACCGCGGTTCGGTTTGGTTCGGTTTGTCGGTTTAGGACAAATCTTGTTAATTTTTCTAAAAAAACTAAATTTAACATAAAATATATAACAAAAATTCAAAAATAAAAATTATGTTTAA
>JAOWAN010000005.1:2274420-2321908 GCA_028566635.1 Lobelia cardinalis | reverse complement strand
CGAACCGTTGTTAGTCGAAACCAAACCAAACTCATCGGTTTGGTTAGCGGTTTGGGCGGTTTGGACTATCACCCCTAAAGGGGCCTAAAGGGGATTGCAATTCCAAGTTGTTTGGAAAGCAAAGACAGGGGTACATCGAGGAGATTGTGAGGGAAGATGGCGTTCTTGTTAGGGATATGGGGACAATTGGTAAGGAGATTTCTGGTTTTTGCAAGTAATTTATATTCTGAGCTCTTTTTCCAATGTTCGAGGGGCTAGATTGGAGTCCTATTTCGGAGGAGAAGGCAGAAGGGGAGAGAGCATTTGAGGAGGGTGAGATTTGGCGAGCCATTTCGGATTTAGCCGGTGATAAGGCTCCTTGCCGAGAAGGATTTACTATGGCTTTTTTCCATTCTTGTTGGGATATCGTGAAGAGTGATATTTTGAGAGTGATGACCGAGCTTTATGCTAATGGGGTTGTGGGCCAGAGTATCAATTCTACGTTCGTACCCCTAATCCCTAAAAAGGAGAGTTCTTTCAAGATTAAGGATTTTCGGCCTATTAGTTTGGTTACTAGCATTTACAAGATCATTACTAAGGTGCTATCTTGTAGACTTGGAGAGGTTTTGGGGGATACATTCTCAGAAGCTCAATGTGCCTTTGTTAAGGGTCGTCAATTGATTGATGCTGCGTTAGTAGCCTATGAGGTTTTGGATGATCTCAGGAGGAGGGGCAGAAAAGGGTTAACTTTTCGGTTGGATTTTGAGAAGAAGTATGATCGGGTTAATTGGCGTTTCCTTGACCTAGTAATGGATAAGGTGGGAAATGATGGTATGAAGGTTCCTCACCTTGATACGATGCTCTTTCTGTCCGAGGGGTGCGGTAGGTTTGGGACTGTCCTCACAATTCTTCGACCTTTTGAGATTGCATCCGGTGTTAAGATTAATTTGACCAAGTGTGGTTTAGCCGGCATAAATGTCGAACCTTCGACCTTGAGTTCATACGCTAATCTTTTGGGTTATGTTATAAGTTGTCTTTTTTCCTATCTTGGGCTTCCTTTAGGTGGGAATCCAAGGACGACTAGATTTTGGGATCCGGTTATTGATAAGGTGTCGAAGAGGTTAGACCGGTGGAAGGGCGCATATTTTTCTTAAGGGGGAGAGTTACCCTTATTGAGTTTTGTCTGTCTAGTATTCCCATGAATTATATGTCCCTGCCTAGGATACCCACGTGGGTGACAGGGGGGATCATGCACCATTTCTTGTGGTGCAGAACCGGAGAGGGGAGTAAAGATCATTTAGTGGTTTGGAAGATGGTGAGTAGGCCTAAGGAGGAGGGGGGTTTAGGACTTGGAAACTTGGTTACCAAAAATATTGCTTTGATTGGTAAGTGGTTATGGCGTTTTCCCATTGGAGCCCGAGTCTTTTTGACATAGAGTTATTCGGAGCAAGTTTGGTGTTAACCATAATGGGTGGGATGCATCTACGAGTCTTCTATCACGTATGCCAGCCCTGAAAGTTCATCTCTAGACTCTAGTTGTTTTCACTTATTTTATCCTCATGTTCGTTATGAGGTTGAGATCGGGGACCGAGTTCGATTTTGGGAGGATGGACATGGAACTTTGCTCTTAAGTTCTCTTTTAGTCGGTTGTTTAGGCTATCTAGTCTTCATAACACTCCGATTTTTGTTTTTCTTGTTACCGGGGGTCAGGTTACTTGGAATTTCCATTTTGCGAGGAATCTTAATGATAGAGAGTCCACATCGGTTGTAGAGTTACTTTTTCAGTTGTCTTCTTTTCGACCTTCAGATATTCAATCCGATCATTTAATTTGGATACCTGAACAGTCCGGTTCTTTCTCTGTCAAATCTTTCACTAAAACTCTTTGCCCACATACACGTGTTGACTTTCCTCTTTACAATTTTATTTGGAAGTCCTGTTTAAATACGAAGTTTTTGCTTTGTGACGAGTTCTTGGTCGTTTGAATACTAATGATTGGCGGCAAATGTGACATCCAAAGACATATTTCTCTAGATATGTAGGGGTGGGCACGGTTCTGTGCAGTTATGGACTACAACTGAAAATCAAACCGGAAATTTAAATCGGTTTGGTTCGGTTATGAACAGAAAAATTGACAGAACCGGTTTTAAACCAAATCGTTCGGTTTTGGGCCAGAAAAAGGTTAAGGCTAATATATATATATATATATATTTTTTTTTTTTTAACATTAACTGAATTTCTGAAATTGCTATAGCTTGTTGGGCCAAATTTACATTGTATTTGGGACTAAAATTTATGTACACAATTAAACATTACATTATTACATTTGCATTTGCCCAATAACTAAAGCAATAATTCATATCCCAAGAGCTTCAATGCTTCATGTTCTCACATTTGCAGATTTGCAGCCTGCCAAAAACATGCCAATAATTCATATGCCCAAGAGCTTCAATGCTTCATGTTCTCACAATGACTATCAAAATGATGTAGTGTTTCAGCCTGCCTTAAACACAAAAAATACCATCAAAATCTGCCCATCCATAAGCAACAAAATAATTGCGATAGACCAAATTAACAATTCAAAGATTTCAAGCAATTGAAAAATCCAGATTTGCAGATTTATGTGATAATAACTTAAAATGAACAAAAGAATCTTCATTTTACGACGACAGATGTAGATTCCTTTCTACCAAAGTCACAGCCAAAACACTTCCTCAATGGAAGTAAATTACCTATTCATATCCATCAAAAGAGCCAGTAACAGATGAGGAAAAAACCTGTTACATTACACTACTTCCGGATCTTCAATGGTTAAATGCCAATTTTGTGAATCAATTGACTCACAGTTCAAAGGTAAAGCGGTAGCATCATAGACAATATACCCTGATTTGCAGAAAATATCAATATGATGCAAGTGGTTCCAATGTTTCTGACTCAATATACCCCGATTTGACACAAGAAGAGTCCACAATAACATTAAAAATGAACAGTTCACAAGAACAATCCACAAGAACACTACTTACTACTTCCTAGATTAGTCCTTTACCAGCTAATTATTAAAAGGTAAGTGTATCAAACAAAAGGTAAAGGAGTAAGTACTCCCTTTGGCCGTTCAAAAATCCATCACACAAGAGAAAGACCGAGGGAAATCTTCAATAAACGAAGTGATATTGATAACTAAACCCTAATCAACTACTTCGAACAGGCAAAACGAAGACGGAGAAATAGAGGGGGAAAGAGGGAGAGTCGGAGACGGAGAGATAGAGGTAAGGGATAAGAAGAGAGACAAAGACATGGGAACTTACCTTGTCATAGCGGGGGTGGCGCTCGCAGCACGACATTGACGACGGAGGAAGCTCAGGAAGGGGGCGGCGTTGAGAGAGGGAATAGAGAGAGAGACGGGATTTAGGAATTAGGGTTAAGAAAGTGAGAAACTCTGAGTCCAGCCGGTGTTAGGTTTAGGTTAAAAGAATTTTTTTTAAAGATATTTTTTATGTTTATCAATAGTAATAAAAATATATTTAATATTAAATATATATTCGGTTCGGCTAACCGCGGTTTCGTAATGGATGAACCGGAACCGGATCGAACCAAGTTTGTTGACCTTTTGGCCAACACGATTTTTTTCGGATTGGTTTTTTGATTGTTTTGCCCACCCTACACATATGTGCGTCATGTGTATAGAAGCTAGTGAGTCCCACGAACACTTGTTCATGCATTGCCCCAAAGCTAGGAGTCTTTGGGGCAGGTTGTTTGGGGTGCATGGCGAGATCTGCATTATGTCTCGCTCTATGGAGGATTTTTGCATGATTACTCATTTGAGTTTTGGTCGCTCGAGGAATGCGTCTTTGTTTTGGGGATGTGCCTTTTTTAGCCTGATGTGGAATATTTGGATTGATAGAAATTCTCGGAATTTTAGAAATCGAGAAACATCGTTGTCGTTTTTGTGGGAGAAGATCACTGACCAAGCTTCTCTTTGGGCTCGAACTTTTGGCGCTTTCCCAGTTTGTCATTCGGAGATTTGTCTAGAGATTGGAGATCTGCTACAAAGTAATCCCCGGGCTTTTTGTTATTTTGTTATTTTGGTGGACTTCTTGACCGCCTTTTTTGTATCCTCTTGCTCTATTCAATTAAATTCTTATTTTATCAAAAAGAAAAAAAGAAGTAAAATGACTGCTGAATAAGAGATAATATATTGCTCTAGATTGGTTTTGAGGAAATCTGTATTTCCAAAAAAATTAGGTGAAGCATCCAATGAGGTCAAACCGTTCAAAACTTACTCTACATATTTTAAAATAAAATGCCTCCAGGCTGATCATTTCATGAAAGTCAACAAAGTATATTATATATATGTGCGTGCTTGTGCATATTTTAAATATTTTAGTTTTTTCATCTAAATAATTATCTCGTTTGATCATAGTGCACTGCATGTAGTTATTTGCTGATGTTGCTATTCAGGTATTCTCCTGCTTGCAGAGTTATTGACTCGTCTTGCTTCGAAGCACTTAGACAGTGCTACTTTAAGTACTTTGGTTGGATTCTTCACAGAAAGGCTGGTGAGTTAGAACTACTCAAGGAATGGTTTTCACTTGAAGCAATAATATTTTCGATTTGCATAATTCTTATGCATTCCTTTCTAGTTTATTGGTTTATTTCTCCGTGTTTTTCCTCAATTTGCATCACTCTGGCGGAGAGAACGACATTAGAAGCTGTAAGAGAATAGAAAGCAATATCTGGTAGTGTTGTATGATTTAAGTCTCCTTTGCTTATCATGAGTGGTTTCACTTGAATACTTTCTTGCATGCCTTCTCTTTTATTCGGAGTTTGAGGATTTTTTTTCTTAATTAGCTTTTCTTCCAATAGCTGTGTTTGAGCAATCCTGTACGTCTACTGCTGGTGGGATGGGGAGGAAGAATTTGCACCAATGTTGGGTTATTTTCTCAGCAAGATCTGGCTGGCTTGTTCTCCCCCTTTCTCTCCCCCTCCCTCCAATGCTAGGGGATACTTGTTGGATATATCTTTGCTTCTTTATGGTACTCTCGACTGTAACTAAGGCATGTATATTTATTTTTCAAATGCACATCTGTTAAAAGCAATCGTTTTACACAAATAATGCTGGACAGAGTGTGTTTGCCCGAGAATAGTCTCACTTCCCATGATCGGTTTTTGTGTTGTCTTAACAAGATAGTTAATATTGATTAAGCTTAGTTTCTGAAAATGCATAGAAACCAAAGCTCAGATAAAAAGCTAGATTATATATTTTATTTTACACCAGGCAGATTGGAAAGCATTGCGTGGTGCACTTGTTGGTTGCTTGGCTTTAATGAAGAGGAAAGGTGGCGTCGGCACCATTACTGGCAGTGAAGCAAATGCAATTGCCCTGTCATTCATGCAAAATATACAGGTTCAATCTTTAGGACAGCATGACAGAAAAGTAAGTTCCTTGTCTAGCTGTTTTACTTTGCTATAAGCTATTTCACATTGGAGAATCTGTGCGCGCTTGTATATATTTACTGAGGTTGACTAATTGTCATTATTTCGTCGTTCGTGCAGCTTTGCTTTGACCTTTTAGGATGCCTTGTAGATGGCTACCCTGATGCAGTAGTGCCACTGGTATTTTCTTCTCTTCTTGTAGAAACAAATATCTGGTAGCATTTGATTCTGTTCATATATGATGACTAGAGTTACTAGTTCTCTTCCCTGTTACTATTTTCATTAAAGATAAAAGTATTCAAAGACTGGTCATTCTATTCTGACCAGCCACCTTCCAATTTTATACCACTAGTTCGAGGCTATTACCTTATTTATGCCTGTGTGAGCGTGTAAGGGATTAAAATCTAGTCAGTTTGAAACACAACTTTTTTCGTTGTTGGAAGGGTGGGGATTTAGATTCCAAGATAGTTTTTCATGTGTATCAAAGAGGTTTATTTTCAGTTTTCGCTACTTGCATCTGGGGGTGGGGGTGGGGGGGGGATTGTCTTCTATTTAAAGGATTGGTATATGGAATGGTCCATTCAGTATAGATGAAAGATTTAGATTCATGAAAATGCTCCAAAAATGATTTAGCTTCCATGGCTAAAAGGAAAACATAATGATATTTCATCACAACCATACAATAATTAAAGAACTCCCCGGCTTTGAATTAATATCTAGTGTAACTTCACAAAGAGCTTCAGTACATATCTAACTAATTTCAAGAAGCACATAATTGGGAGCATCAATTTGTATGTCACTATTCTCAAAAGCATGAACGTTATTCCTGTCGGTAGTGACACAATCAAACTTTTACGTTGTCAATTTCATCAACAAGTTCATATTCAGACAAAGAGAAAGCAACCCATCATCTAATTTGTAGTCAGAAGCGACCACCCAAACCTGTTTTTGAGTACGAGGCCTGTTTGGGTAACTCAAAATAATGGCTGGGTGGGGTTCATAACTAACTAGGCTGTCCAATTTATATTTGGGAAGATCTTAAGTTGAATCAATCTACTCTCTCAGATGCTTGGTTGTTTCCAATATTTCAATCTGTAAACTTTTAGAAGAGCTTAATAAAGAAAAGTCACGAGAGAGAATATTGACTGAAATGACCAAGTGAATTCGTCCACTTAGATCTATGCACCGAATTTGTCAAACAATTCATTTTATTTTATTTTTTGATAAAAGAAGAATTTTACTAGAAAAGAAAAAGATAATACAAGAAAGGCAGATAACATATCCACCAAGAATTTTAATTAAACATATCTTTGATTACTACCTATAATAATAATAATTTGAAATCACTGTTTTTGAGTTCAAATCCATTCGTGAGCATGTTACTTGGTAATGAGAGAAACCTTGATCAACGGATAATCAGAACCCTTTCAAGTGCGGAAAATGTAGGAACATTTATTGGTAAGGTTAAAGATGTGCGGCTACTCAACCCAACAATCTAGATCTATTGAAGAACTGAACTCTTAAACCCCTAAACCTCAATTGGTTTAAGAACCTAAACGGTGAATTAATCGTTCAAGTAAAACACAAGTTCAACAATTCAAGAACACCAAATTTTCTTGAAGAAAATTTTTGGCAAAAACACAAGCAAATTGCTTTTCTATTAACTTAAAATCTGTCTCCCTCTCTACAATTGTTATAATGCTCGGCCTTTATATAGGCTTTAAACTTGGAATCCTAGTACAATTAGGACTATGAAGCTAACGACTAGAAAAACCTAAAACAAAAAGGAAACTTATTGTTTAAGACACAAAACGAAAAACTTGCGAAAAGGAAAATATCGAATAAGAAACTAATTTATTTTCAGAAAAGGAAACATGGGTAGCTCGCCGCCGAGCATGCCGAGCTCGCACCTTCTTTGATCTCATCCTTGATCATCAATCCACCACAATGTATCGATTCTGTCATCCTTTTCCTCATTGTAGTAGGAATCCTAGTCGCAATATGATTTGTAGGATTTTGAGCTTGACGAACCCTCATCACTTGGAGCATGTTTCGAGTACCAAACTGAGATTTGTAACTTGCTGTACTCATTTTGATGCCAGATGAGATTCATGGGAGTGTTGGTTGCTCTGTTTAATGGAAGAGTTCTTGATACACTGTGATCAAAGCAGTTTACTAAAGATTGAAATTTAACCCGACTTCTAACTATCTTGATGGTAATGAAAGTGATAGTGGTGGATATATTAGCCATGTTCATCAGTGATTATGAGGAGGGTTTGATTATTGGATAAGGTAACAGAATTCCCTGCTGCACCGAAGTAGAGATTGAAAAGTTTTGGAGAGAGGAGGGGGAGGAACATCTTGGTGTCCTTGTATTATTGGAACATTGAGTTTTGGATTTGTTTGGAAACCTGCCTCGATAACATTTACCATAATCTTTTATTTCTAATCCCCCCGGCATATTATCTAGTTCAAGTCATTTCCACCCGACCTAGAGGTTAACAAATCTGGGTTTACCCAACTCAGACCTGTTAAAGGACCTATTGTTAGCTATAGGGATTCACCAAACTGAGACCAATGGTGATTGGGTTCCACTTATTCTCAATAAAGTCGGTTCTGTGGCCTCCAGCCCCTGATGAGAAGCTATTGCCAGGTTCTCTGTTATTGATTTCTATAGTCAGATATGATGAGCTGTAGGAGCTTCAAACGGTTCGCGTCTCTTCTTGGGTGTTTGTCAGAGGGAATGCTAGGATTCCTACCCAGCTTCCCAAATTGAGGTATGAAGCATGTGATTTGTTTGATAACCCTACATTTGCTTGTGGGCAGTGGGCCTGCGAGACTACCCTGTCACATTTTTGAAACATCAATTCTCATCTGTATTTTATTCTTTTAATTCATGGGACTCTATTCATTGGTACTTGCTGCATTGTCTGAAGATCCATGTCCCTTCCGATGGACTTCCCTTCTTCAGGAATCAGGGAAATGACTAGCTTTGCGTGTAGTTTGAATGTTTGGGATGCTCTGGGATGTTCTCCGCTGCTAGCCTAGGATTTTGGGCCTAGAGAACAGATTTTCCAAGCCGTGATGATTAAGGGATTTTTGACAAGAATGACGTAGATTTTCTATATACTAGATTTTTACCTTTGCTTACAATATGGTCAGGAGATTAAATATCTAAGCTAGAGAAGGAAAGATTTCTTCAGCTGTTTATTTTTTACCCCTTTCTTTAGTGAGGTATTTATTCTTACAACTAGAAGTTGATTATCTAAAGTTTAAGGATATTCTTTATATCTTCCTTCTTTTTGAGGACTTGCCTAAGAGTTGTCCCCACTCCTACACGCAAAAAAGTTCCATGTCATGGTGATATACTTTTTGAGTATAGGAGAACACACACACACACTCTCTCTCTCTCTCTCTCTCTCTCTCTCTCTCTCATAGTTATTAAAGGCGCGCCTAGGCGCTAGGCTCAGGCGTGCGCAACTTTTGGGCCTAGGTGCGCCTAGGCGCTAGGCCCTGTTTTGACCTAAAAAAGAACCGCTGATTTGCCCCGTGGCTGAGAAAGAGAGGCGACAGAGCGAGAAAGAGAGAGAGAGAGAGAGAGAGAGAGAGAGAGAGAGAGAGAGAGGGGAAGGGAAAGAGAAAGAGAAAGAGAAAGAAAGATGGAGACGGTCACCGAAGGAGAGGGTCGTACGCCCGACGTGTTTGTAGGAGGAGAGGGAGAGTGTGTGACATCGCAATCGATCTGTGTTTTTCTATCCTTGCGGGAATGAGAAATTAGGTTACGATAGTTTTCATTTAACAAATTACCCCCTGATCTATGTTTACTTTTTTAACATTTAAGCCCTTAAAGTTTTTAATATCACTGTTTTATCTCATTATCTTTATAATGTTATTTATGTGGCCGTTTTGCTTATTTTTTTTTCACACTTTATTTTCGTCTTCTTTTTTCATTCTTTGATCTTTCTTCTTTAATAATAGCTATTCGAGTTACATTTATGCATAAAATTATAATTTATATCTATTTGTTTTTAATAAAAACCTATAATTTTAATATAATTGAACATATTAGAATATATTTATATTTTAGAACATTTTTAGGCTTCGTCACTCGGGCGCGCGCCCGCCTTGCGCCTAGACCCCGGACACACCTTTTGCACTTTGGTGTGACTTACGGATTTAATATCTTTGCTCTCTCTCTCTCTCTCTCTCTCTCTCTCTCTCTCTCTCTCTCTCTCTCTCTCTCCGAGGGCGCCGCATGACATTAAAAAAATATTTTAAGTAATTCTTTGATTTTTTTAATTCAAAGTTTTAAAAATATAATTAAATTTGAAAGCAAATTAATTCAACTTATGATTTATCTCATATTAAAAAGCAAATTATCTCATAATTAGAGAATTTTTTCAAGAAAGTGGGAAAAAAAGTTATAGGAATTTAGGGGTAAGGGGGTGGGAATTCGAAGGGAGGGAGGGGAAAATTTTGAACCCTAAACTGTTGTAGTATGTTTTGTCTTGTTTGTTAGCTTTCCAATTCTGCAATATTTTTCTATACAAATGTAATATTTTAAGTTATTGTTCTCGAATATAAAGTATTTTATATTTTTTTTATAAATGATATACTTTCGCTATTTCGATTGAATTGTTCATGCATGTTGTAAGGAAAAAATATCGCTTTCGGGATTTTTAAAATGAAACGGTGAAAGTATTATTTTAAAATATTTAATTAATTTTTTTAAAAATTTTGGTGCCCTCAAATATAGACATTTTTTTGATATATATACATTAAATAAAAAAATACAAGACAATATATATATATAATTTTTTTGGGTCGGTTATAAATCTGATTTAAAATATGCTTTTCAATTTATTCCACCACTTAATCTTAGAGCACCCACTATGTGGGAATTATCTGGTTTATGTAGTTTTTATGAATCGGTTTAGGTTCGTGCAGATAAACCTCACTATCTTTGGTTAGGTGGATAATGTTGTTGTCCTTTTCTTTCTTGTTTTTCTCTTTAGTGTTGGAATCAGAAATCGAGGTAAGCTTCTTTTTTTTTTCTTTTTAAATTTCAGTCAAAGACTTGAAACAACAACATGAATTTGTGCTCACGGCTATTTTACGTTATAAATAAAAATTACGGCTATTCCTAAAGCAACCATTTTAAAAATAGATTAGAAAATCTTAAAATTTCAATCATACTTCAAAAATTTCTTCCAATTTTTTACTTCATTCTTCTCTCTTAAATACACTTCCTCTTCTATTTCTTTATTTATAATTCTTTCATGAGTTTACTTCAAGATCCAAATGATGAAGATCCTACCAATATTCATGCCACAAATCCACAAGGTATTTGAAATTTTAATATTATATCTCATACGATTTAAATGTTAAATATTTTCCATTTAAACGATTTTAGAACATATTTGAAATGTCAATTCATATTCATGAATTTAAAATTGAATTATTAAATTTTAAAACATTAAAAAATATAAAAATAATTTATTTTGAGAAATAAAAACCAAATTATTTATCAAAATAATTTCACTTAAAAATAAAATATATTTAATCGAAATAATTAAATTATTTATTGAATAAATATATTAGTTTTGAATGTATATAATGAAAGAAAAATATTTAGTAGTGGGTCCGTTTTATAAACCTTTGAGGTTATATCATAGTGAGGAATATGTTTATGAAATAGAGGCGTATGAAGTAATGAGGTGGCATGACATGACATTAATAGGTTTATACATTATGGATGCCCTTAGGTCTCATCTATCAAATTTCATCGAATTCTTCAATCTACCGGGGCATGTAGAACCCAAAATCCTCTTTCATAAATTATATGTAAGTCGCGTCTTCAATTTCTTTAAATCTGAATAATTGGGCATATCGATGAGTTTTGCTTTGATCGAGGTACATAGTGAAAGAGATAGGAAAGGTGTAATTTTTTAGAAAAAGAAAATTGGAAGAGAGAGAAAGAAGGTAAGGTGAGGTGATGTTCATGGCCCATCTCCTCCTCTTTGACCTCTCCCTCTCTCTTTTTGTGCTTTCGAAAATTTGTGCCAAAATACTGTTGATTATGTCGCTGTCAACCATTGTAATATAGATATGTGTGTGTGTATATATATGTAGTCCTTTTCAAAGGAGAACCTATATATTGTGTGAACTTGTAAGAACTAATGAAATCCAACATCTACTAACTAACTAGAAATAATACTAAGATACGATTGATGAAAACTAAGGTTCAACACATATCAACTAACATCCAACTCATATCAACTTGTTGGATATAGTTAGTTCTCATGATTCTCGCAATATTTAGATTATTGTTTGAACAACTATCTATATATACACCTAAATATATGAGAACTGTGAGAACTAACTAATATTCAATAGTATTGCTTTTAGATACAGTAAAATCTAAAGCAGGTACGGAATATAAGAGCAATACCTACCGAATCTAAGTTGGTCCTCACGATTCTCACAATATTTAGGTTCTTATTTGAGCACCTCTCTATATATATGTGTGTGTGTATATATATATATATATATATATATATATCCCAACATACTATATATAAAAGCACATATCCCCTCAAGTAGTTTAGCTTTCGAATGCCAAGAATACCCTTGAACTTATTCATTGAAATTCCAACAATATCTGAACTCTTTGATGTTCACTTCTTTTGTTTTGCTGTATTTCCTTTATCCATTTGCTTTTCCTTGTGACATGTCTACTGGTAGTCCTATTCTACTTGGACTCAATGTCCCGGTATCTATATTTAAACATTTCTCATTGTTTATTTAAAATTTTATCATTGTATTATTAGTTGTATTACTCCCTTTAGAATCATGTTACTTAGAAGAAGAGAAGAGAAAGATGAATATCTACTAGAGAGAGAGAGAGAGAGAGAGAGAGAGAGAGAGAGAGAGAGAGAGAGAGAGATAGAGAGAGAGAGAGAGAGAGAGAGAGAGAGAGAGAGAGAGAGAAGCTTTCAAGACAAAGATACTACTCCCAAAACATGTTAAAAGTTGCATACTAGAAAAAATCTACAACTACGAGCCGACATAATCACGAAAGAGTTCAAAGAAGTATGTATTTCATTTCATATGAAAGGATGACAAGAACATAGTAGCATGCATACATAGATCTTCAACAAAAACATGACATCTTGCTAAAAAAGAAGAAAGAAGACTACACGCTTCATGTTTACTGCATATCTAACCAAGTAAAAATATCATTTATAACGTATCATTACAAAAGAAGCATAAAAAGACTAGATCTAACCGGGAGGAAGGGAGAAATCTACATAGAAGAAGGTAGGAGGCTAAGCTAAGAGAAGAAAGATTACATAAGAAGAGAGATCGGAGAGAACATGTACTTACTCCAAAACATTGTAGATGAAGATGAAAGATCCTTAGTCCATTACTTCTCCTAGGACATCCTTGCGGTTGGATTTATGCTCTTCTTGTTTTGGTTTCTCTTAAGAAAGAGAGACTTTGGCCGTGTTCACTCTGCGGGTTTTGGGACTGAGTCCCAAAAACAATAAAAACATTGTTCACCTAGTTGTTTCAAAAACTATCGTTTTCTCTCTCATACCTACTATTTTTCATACCCCCACTCTTATATCCTAATACCTATATTTATAATTAAATATCTTTATCTTTTTAAAACACATCACCCACCACCCACCATGTATTTCTCTCTCTTCATTTTCTTAACAAAAATATGCAGTAAACCATGGGAGGCTGATTTCATGAGGACGCTCATTCCATTCCCAAATTCAAACTTTCCTTTCCATTATTTTCCCATTTTGGATCAACACAATATTTTATCACAGCCATAAACTATAGTACCATGGGAGGCTCTCAAAGTCGTGAAGGCCTTGATTTCTCCGACTACGACTTGGATTCCGAGTTTCCGACTCCGATAGTACAAGGAAGATGCTGACGACGACAAACATTACGAAGAAATTGTTCAAAATGATCGTGGACCAGAAACTGCAATTGTTCGAGATATAGCAAGTCCATTACAGAAACTGCTCACCTTAAGAACACTAAAACAGAAATACCAAAAGAACATCATAGACAGATCATGAATTCCATAAATGGACATTGATCACCTATACATCCAAGCAAATTCATACTACTTTTTAAGGCCAGTGCAAGGATCGGGATTCTGGACTACGGCAGGTGAAAATTGGACTCCTCAAAATCTCCAAAACAGTATGAAAAGGGCACGATTAGCTTCATGCCATACTTCCATGGAAATTACCTTCATAAATCACAACTTAACCCAAACCCCATTTTGCTCTATCGTACCTCATAGTGTGGTCATTGTTCTCAGATTCATTGCCCTCATCTTCATCTTCATCACCCAACACCCATCCAATCCCAACGCACGCAGTAACAATGATCCAAATCGGAATCGACGACAAATCTTACCAATTCAATCAAATCGGATGGCTTAAGGGGGAAGGAAAGAGAGAAGAAGAAAGGGTGATTGGATTTGGTCAAAGTGTGACCCACCCTCTTGTCTTCTTTCAAAAAATGGAATCGGTTTAATTCGCTCTTTTGTAATTGCTATCGGACTAATATCCCTACTAGACAAAAAGGAGAAATGAAAAAGAAAAAAAAGGAGAAAAAGGGGGAGGGAGAATTGGATGATAGAGGGAGAAAAAGAAAAAGGTTCTCGGATGTAGGAGTGCTTTACATGTGTGGTCTACATGTTCCCTCTTTTGATAATCAAAGGTTCTTTCATTGCCCCTAAGTCATCTTTGTCTCCTTTTTTAGTTGCCAAATTTTCATGCATGGTCCTTAAGTCATAGCACAGAGTCAAAGTGGTCTATCCTTCTCATGTCACATGATTTTGTACCTACAAAACATGTTACATTTGTTAATATGTAATCTCATGCACCATATGACCATGCCATAGTCTTATTTTGTACCTAGTAACATAGTGCAATGTTTCCTTAGGTATTTAAGCAATATTTAACCATGGAATGAGGGTCAAAATACGAGGCATCTACAGAGCCCCTCGACGACGGTACTTGCGTAGGTTATGAGCGAGTATCGTCGTTGATATGAACAGACAATCATTTTTTAACTAATTGCGGTCGAATCCCCCGTACGGGCTTCCTATGTATTCTCGTTTAAGAGCTAGAAATTAAACCTCACGTAGTTTGTCGCAGTAATATTTAATGTTGCGGTCGAACCCACAAACGGGCTTCTTGCGTATTTTCGTTTAAGAGCGAGAAATCAGACCACACTTAGTCGTCACAATAATAAGTAATGTTGTGGTCGAACCCCCGAACGGACTTTCAACGTATTCTCGTTTAAAAGTGAGAAATCATACCACACGTAGTTCGTCACAATCATAAGTATTTTTCCGGTGATTAGGGTGGATGGTTAAGTGCCTAAGGAAATATTGCACCATGTTATTACACATAAAATAGGACATGGCATGATCATCTGGTGCATGAGATAACATATTAACAAATGTAACATGTTTTGTAGGTACAAAATCATGTGACATGAGAAGGATGGACTACTTTGACTCTTTGCCATAATTTAGCGACCAAACATAAAAAATTGTCCGCCAAAAAGAGGAGACAAAGGTAACTTAGGGACAAAGAAAGAACATTTGGCTATCAAAAGAGGGAACATGCGGACCCCACATGTAAAGAACTCCTGCATCCACTCACCTTTTTCTTTTTCTCCCTCTCTCATCCGATTCCCCATCTCCCTTTTTCTCTCTTTTGTCTTTTTTGAAAACAAGATGGTTGGTCCCACTTTGACCAAAATCAATCACCCTTTCTTCTTCTCTCTTTCCTTCCCCTTATGCAATTTAATTTTTTCCTATCTCATTTTCTCTTTTTTCTTTTGATGCATTTAGATTGATTGACAATTTTAAGGTCACAAGGTGGGCCCTAGATCTATGTGCGTGTTCGACTCGGATTGCCGGGGTACTACCTCCTTATCGGTTGTTAGTGACCGGGAGAAGAGTGATGGATCCGTTGATCGGGTAAGGGCTTTGTTATCCGTTGATTCCTTACAATGAATCCATCGGGTGGTGATGGAAAACGCACGTGTACTTGTGAGTGTGTGCGGTCTCTAGGGAAAACATTTTTGAAAAAGTTTTCGCAACAATGATCGTGCTATTAAAAAAAATGGTAACTTTTGAAAGAGGAGTGACAAAAAATCATTTTTTTCTTGTTTCATCAACCAGCATAGCACATAAGGATTGATTTTATCTTGCTTATGCATGGATGATGAAAGCATTTAAAGTGTGGAAAGTAAAAGGGAGAGGGATGAGGCTTATGCCTCTGTATATGCTCAAAATGAATTTAAAAGGGGAAAATCTATCTATCCCTATTATATATAAGTTTTTCCCATGTCTCCATAAAGAGTCTAAACAAATCCTCACATTACTCAATAATTACATAAGTGAATGAATACAACCACCTTCTTGGAGTGTCTTCTTGAACCGCCTTGGAATGAGATTTGAGCCTTACCGCTCGAAATGAGACCAATTGGGCTTACCAACTCGAATTGGACCAAACAATATAAATAACCACATATGGGCCTTAAGCCCGAAGTTATACATGGCAAAGTATACATGTTGGCCAAGTGCCCAAATAATCAAAGCATGCTCATCAAGGCAAATTAACCAACCAATGATGAACATAATGAAGAGATCTAAAACATGCAAGAACATCAAAACACAGTGTTAAGCCCTCTTAAAAGAGTTTGTCCCTAGTGGAGTCGCTACCGTGCCCTATGGATTAAGGCTTAGCTGAATCGAGTTTCAAAGATGATGTTGTGTCATCAGGCGTGTGACGAGAATTTTGGTATGTTAGGCTTCTCTTAGTGAGCACTCAATTAATGAGAAATTTAGAGTCGCCACCTCCATTTTGTCTTAGGTTTCGGAAGAACAAACTTTGGTTTAGTGAGATTTCTAGGTTCGGGGGCTAAGTTACGAATTGAGGAGTTAATCTGCCCTGGTTGGTCTCTAATGGTGTTCTAGCATACATGTACCTTATGGTTGGTCAAGGGTTCAAGAAGATGCCAAGGTGAATATAGTCTAAGCATAATCAAGAGAGATTTAAAGCATATAAGTAAATAAGTATTCATGAATCTTGCTACCTAGAGTATGACAAAAACAAGACAAGAGTCTAAGGGAAAAACTATCATACATGAAAGGATGAGTGTTCATCCAAAATATAAAAGAAAGTTAAGGAGTGGTAACCCATGTCATCCTTCAAATAACACTCTTGAACCATTAAGAGATTCAAAAGTGCCATTATCATTGTAGGATTCTTGATTTAGTAATGGGAGTAAATTATAAGCAAACAAGTAAAATGAAAGCTTATTAAAGCATGAGATTAGAAAGGACAAAGATTAAAGTCGGTTCTAATCACAATATTGGACATGCCATTTTGTGTGCTCATCATGACAATCTTTTAATGGAGATGGACTCAAGAAGAGTCTTAAGAACACATGTCTATCCTCATTTCAAGATCATTTTAGAACCAAATTTGAAGAGAAAGGAGAGAGAGAGAAATCTACTAAGAACAAAGGTAGAAAATAAGAAATATGGAGCTCAAGACAAGAATCTGACTCCCAAGACATATTAATGACTATACTATCATAGATCTACAACTTTCAACCAACATAATCATGAAAGACTTCAAAGAAGCATGGATTTCATTTCATATGAAAGATTACAAAGAGTCACCGAGTAAATCTTGATAGATCTAATCTACATCTTAGCAAGTGAAGAGCTTTACTACATATTAGATAAGAGAGAAGAAACATTGGACTACATATAAGAAGGTTACATAAACCAAAATCTAGTTCATAATTTTACAAGGAGGAGGAATTTTACTAAATATTTTCAAAGACAAGAGAAGAAGTGATGAGAGGAACCTTAATCAATGAATGATTAAGAATCCTTTCTCCAACGGAAACGAAGGAACGTTAATTGGTAAGGCTTGGTGAATGGCTAATTGACCCAACAAACGCGATTGTTTGAAGAACCAAAAAGATAATAAAGATGAATGCTATTAAACCCTTAAGTTGCAATTAACCTAAGAACTCAATAGGGGAATTAAATTGATCAAGAACGAAAATTCAAGAACAATAGAATTTGAAAATAAAAGAAACTTCTCAAAGAGAATTCTTGAACAAAGCAAAAGCTTTCAGTTAATCTTAAACTCAAAACTGAATTTAATGGAATACAACAGAGGCCTTTATATAGGCTTACATAATTGAAATCCTAAACTAACTTGGAATAAGAAAACTAATTAACTATGAAATCCTAACATGAAAAAGAAACAATTACAATTGAAAATCCTAAAACTAATTGGAAGAAATAAATAAGGAAATAAAATAACTTGGAAAAGTAGAAGCTGTTCTTGATTAGGAAACGGACATAAGTTTCCTTGTTGGAAAAGGAAGCCTGCTGTCGACCGTAATGCTCGCACGCGAGCATGCCGATCAAGTTATGCTCGACTTCTCATCCGCAGGTTTCTTTAGCTCGCCCACGCCTCGCCGATGCTCGCGGTCGAGCAATTCGAGCTCGCCTCCCTAGCTCGCACCTTTCTTGCCTTGGCTTGTTTGCACCGTGCCTTTAATTCCAAGAGCCTTGCGACCAAGATTTTTCTCTCTCCCTTCTTGATCGACGATAAATCCTCGCACTTATCTTCAACTAGCCAGATTTGGATGCGACTCGGTCCTCTAGGTAGATCCTTATGCGAGCTGGATGAATCTTGGATTGACCTAGGCGATCCCTCGTCAAGAAGGGATTGTACTTAGCTCCAAAGAGATAGAAGAGGGACAAAGATCTTAGTCCATTTCTTCTCCTAGGACAAATGTTGAAAATAGATTTGTGCTCACCTTATTTTTGTTTCTCTTAAGAAAGAGAGACGTCTTGGTGTTTTGTATTTGTTGGTTTGTGTTTAATGTTTTGTGTTTAAGCTCTTGAAAGATGATTGAACACTCTGTAGGGTTTTGTTCTAGAGTGATGAAGATGAAAGAAGAGAGAAAAGTAAGCTCAATATTGTGATGAATCTCTCTCTTGCAACTTCTAACTCTTAACCTCTTACCCTTTGTGTATGAGAACTAGTTTAGTGAAGGACGGATTCAACCTTGTGAGAATGAGGCCTTTGAGATGAATGTGGCTTATTAGACTTTTTATGAATGAAATGAGGCTTTCTTGGTGAGAAAATCATGTGACTTAGGTTTAATTAGGGTGATTTATATAGGTGGGGTTGGATGGAGATGAGTGACCAGGATTAAGCAAGAAAGAAAAAGGTTGAAAAAGAAAAAAAGAAAAGGAGAGAGGAAAAAATCGGATGGCTTAAGGGGGAAGGAAAGAGAGAAGAAGAAATGGTGATTGGTTTTGGTCAAAGTGGGACTCATCATCTTGTCTTCTTTCTTAGACAAAAAGGAGAAAAGTAAAAGAAAAAAGGGAGAAAAGAGAGAGGGAGAATCGGGCGAGAGAGGGAGAAAACGATGGGAGAAAAAGAAAAAGGTGCTTGGATGTAGGAGTGCTTTACATGTGGGGTCCACATGTTCCCTCTTTTGGTAGCCAAATGTTCTTTCTTTGTCCATAAGTCACCTTTGTCTCCTCTTTTGATAGCCAAATTTCCATGCTTGGTTCCTAACTCATGACATAGAGTCAAAGTGGTCCATCCTTCTCGTGTAACATGATTTTGTACCTACAAATATGTTACATTTGTTAATATGTTATCTCATCTACCATATGATCATGTCGTGTCCTATTTTATGCCTAGTAACACAGTGCAATGTTTTCTTAGCTATTTAAGCAATGTTTAACCATGGAATGAGGGTTCAAAAATGGGGTTACTCACATTGACGTTGAAACCCTTAACCGTTCAAACCCCCCAAATTGGTCTCTCTCTCTCTCTCTCTCTCTCTCTCTCTCTCTCTCTCTCTCTCCACATCCTCTTCGTATCCGGTACTGCCCTTTCCGGCGACAACACTATTCTCATTACAGGCGATTACCTTTTCTATAATTAAAATCCAAAACAATAATAATACTCAATAATTTAGTCACTCATGGAAAATAGTGGGTTGGACGGAGAGAAACCATGGGTTTGCTTTCTCTGCGAGACAGGAAGAGAGGTGAGGTGGCAATCGCGGGTGCAAGTATTGCTGTAATTGGGTTTTTGCTCCAGGTATCATTAATGTTTAGAAAATTATCACGGATTAGTAAAAGGCACCCAGATCTATTTTAATTCATTTGATAAAACTGGCTGAATACAGTAGAAGAAATCAACTCTTCTGGCAGTCGAATACCGATTGCAGAGTAAAAGCAACCCGCTGGAGAAATAAATGCTGGAAAAAGGAGAATGGAGAAGAGAAATGAGCGAGAGGTTGGAGATGAAATGGACTATGGAGTGGTGCAAGAGCTATTTGAATTGAATGGAACGGGATGAAAGAGAACGTGGGAGGGAGTAAAACGGGTAGAGGGTGGAGGTAAAATTTTTTAATTTTGTGGTATTTGAAATGCTTATTTCCATTTTGGACTGTATTGCCCTTCAGAATATCAAAATTAAGGATATTTTCGTCCAGAAAAAGATGGGGTAGTTGCTAATTTGCACCAACAGGTGGACAAGTTAGCTTTCCCCTATGTATATGGAAAAGCTAACTTACCCACCTTTTGATGTAAGTTAGCATCTGTCCGTCCTCTTTTTTGTTTTTGACAGAATTGCCCTCAAATTCTCCCGTCGTAGTAGTTTAAGTAAAGGAGTTTTAAGGCATTGCACATCACTGTATTAATTAACCCGTCAACAATTGCTTTCTTCCCTTTCATACGTCACCCACCAGCAAAATGGGTTTGAACACGACTCACTGCCATGACACAACAATGAATCTGAATCCAATATCTTACTATTCAATCGACTTCTTGCGCTAAGACCAATTAAGAAACACAGCTTCAATCAATCGCATTTCTCTACCCTAACTATTTGATTTAAACTGACTGGCAGCAATGAGATGGGTGAAAACAACCTTTTAATTGCTTTACGATTCAAATTGGCTCTAATTAGTTCCATTTAACTTCAATAAAAATGAAAAAGCCTTCCTTTTGTATTATGGAATCCACCGAGGAAAATAAACTAAAATAACAGGTAAACAAAAGATTAATTTGAGAAAATAAATTATTGAATGAGGGACTGAAACCACAACCAGAATTTAAAATGCGATTTCGCTTTCAAAACGGATTAGAAGTGTAGAAGAAAGTGACATGAGAAAGGGACTTACATTTGATTGTGACATTCGGCGAAAAGAGGGGTGAGCTTTAGAGCTGTTGGGTTTAAAGAGTAACGGTAAGAATGGGAAACTTGAGTCTTGGGGAGACTCGTGAATATGGTGGTAAGAAACAGATCATTTTTCTCCAGAATCCAGATCGGGATACTTTTTTTGGACAATCATTGCCCTCCCAAAAGTGAAAAAGCGGGGGTATTTTGGCAAGTAAAAGATGGGCGTGCTGCTAACTTACATCGAGACGTGGGTAAGTTAGCTTTCCCCATATATATATAATGCTATGTGGTGGGTTATAGGTAGGTCAGATGATGAGAACCATGTCTGACCCAATCTCTTGAGATACGCGTAACTTAATCATGTTACATTGTTACCTTTTCTTACTTTTATAGTTATTATTTTTCAACTTTTTAGGATCATCAATATATATTTTTTTATTATGTGGCTTATTAAAATGACCCAATCTCATTCTTGCTACATTCTCACTATAATTTGTTTAATATGTGGCTTATTATTTTGGTTTAGGGTGATGACTTTGTTTATACAATCTGCGAAGCTACTGATGGAGAAAGGGATCCTCAGTGCTTGCTGCTTACTTTTCATATTGTGGAAGTTCTGGCGCGAGTCTTTCCAGATTCTTCGGGTCCCCTATCAAGTTTTGCTGGGGATCTTTTTGACATTTTGGGATCTTATTTTCCTATCCACTTTACTCATGTGAGATTAGTAAATGGCAGTCTCGTCTACTTTATGCATTTTCTTGTGTTTCTTTGACTAGCCTACGTTTTTGTATTTTTGCTTCCCTAATCTAAAGATTTGAACCATTATATTCCCAATATTGGGCCGAGTGTGGTCAAGCATATCTATTAACCAGTTTAACATCAGAACTTCTTATTTTTCCCCTTTTAGAGGCATGCTTTCATATGTGATGCGAACATATTTTCCTTATAAACGCTCATAAAAAATGCTACGATTAAGAACAAGAAAATTTTCAGCATGGTATGCATTGTCTTATAGTCCCTCCGTTCCAGGCAAAGAGTCCACATTTGAAAGTCAAAACATTTTATATTTGTACTTTACTATTCTCTATCTTTTACAAATTGTAGAAAGTTGTAATTTTCTTTCAACAACATGTGATAGAATTATCATATTTTGAACAGGAAAAAGAAAATTTAAGAAAACAAAGGGAACAAAATAAATTTTGAAAATGTGGACTCTTTAAATGAAACATCCCAAAATTGAATAGTGGACTCTTTGTCTATAACGGAGAAGTTGATCTTATTTAAGATTATAATCATCAATCTCTGGTTCACAACTACCATAGCTCAATGATTTATGCTTTATAACGGTAATAGGTACACTTGCTATATGATATCAAAGTCTTCTATGTGTTGATGTGAACTGTGATGAAGTTTTCTGTCACCTTTTTTTTTTTAATATTTTCTTTTTCCTTTATTAGAACCAGTATGAGTAAGGCACATTTTCTCTGAAATGTGAATTTTTTTCTCGTTATGTTTACATTATTCAGCCGAAGGGCGAGGATGATGTGAAGAGGGAAGAGCTGTCAGGTGCACTAATGGTATCTAATTTTCTAATACTCTTGACTATCCTCATTTGCAGTCTTTTCTTCGAGAGTATTCTCCATATTTCCGTATACGAGATGTTTGTGTTTCTTCGAATAAACATAAGTCAAACTTCTTCTTTTTTTTGTTATTTTTAGTTAAATATAATTCATATGGTTTATTCTTTATAACTGTAATTTTTTGGTTTACTATTTCTATTTGGTTGATTATTTCTATCTGATGTAATTTATGTTGCTTTCTGTGTCTATTTTTGCGGTTGGGAGAGAACAAACAGATTAAGTGTCTGTGTTCTTTTCTTTTGTCTACTTGGGGGGCGGGGGGGACTGGGGCCAGACGAATAATTTTTGGGTGTGATTAGTGATTTATTACTACCTAATATGTGCTATTATAAGATTATATAAGTTTGTATTCACAGTCATTAGCCATATTGGCAACATCACTGATGTTAAGTATATTTGTAAGTGGTGCCCCTGTGGGGACAGATTCGCCAATGGCGAGGTCTCAGTTCGGCCCTTTCCAAGATATATTCTCTTTGGAGAACGAAGCATGTAATCCATACGGTAGAAATAGTACAGTTAGTGTATGAGATTCCAGCATACGGGATCGGGACATATATTCGTGTTTTTTTCCAAAAAAAAAGTAAGCCCTACCTAACAAAAAGAAATGTTAATGTTGAAACTAGAAACTATTCAGTGTGAATTTACCAAATTAATTTTGGTCTCTTGTATCAGCCCAGAAATTTAGGCCCAGATCACTTGGGTGATTTGTGGTCTTTTTCATGATTTTCAACTTTTCCCTCATTGGCCCCCACCATTTTCTTCCCATTTCTCCCTGACTCTTTTACTTTAAGCATTACAAAACCAAAGGAAAAAAAAGGAAAACACAACAAACTACAACAAGCATCCGATTTCCCTTATTGTCTTATAGGCCTCATAATTATGTTTTGTATCCTGATCAGCAACAATATATTCAATGGAAGTGTTAGAACTTAGAAGTATACTATGAAGCATTGAACTATTGGGATCCACATAACGAGGATGCTTTCACACTTTTGGGAAAACAAATGAAAATACTGAAAAGTTAATATAGAAATTTTAAAGTCTGAATGAGGTAAAAAGGGCTGTTGAAGGACTATGTAGGTTAGATATTAGCCATACCCATGAGGCCGTCTATCTGGCATTTGCTTTCTGGCTTCTTTTCAGTTGGATCTGGTCTCTTGGAGTTCCTATTACGTAATTGGGTGAATCAGCCTCAAAGCTTAGCTTGGTTGCTAGGAAGCTGTGGGCCTGTGCTCTGCATTGCATTAACTTTTTATAATTTTACATGCAATTGTCTTCTTTGAAATCCAGTAAGATGAAATGAATATATATTCCCATATTAGTATGGTACAAAGATTGATGGGTTAGACTCGGTGGATCATTAGGATGGATCAGGGGGAGAGGGTGCAACCCTGCTGGATGTTTCAATCTACATCCTTCTCTTATAACTACCATACACTATTTTTTTTGGGTTGTTTGTTGTGGTTGTTGCATATATCTATGGTTTGTTAATTTGGACCAGCTTATCTTCTGTATGGGTAAAACATTACTTCATGGAGCGGACTAATTATTGAATGAAAGTTTAGCTAGATAATTTCAATAAGATCCCCAATGTGATTGCTAAATGCTACCTGACATAAAATGCTAGACTATATATAATATGCAGATTGTAACCTTGACATTAAATGCTAGACTATATTGAGAGCCTTTCATTCAATTTTTATTTTTCACCGATCTTCATGCCTCAAAGTAACTACCTTGATTTTATATGAGTATGGGGCGTTTCGTGGGCTCAGAGTGAGTTGGTCCCATGTCACCTTGCCGTGGTAGCGTGTCCCCTTGTTATATAAAACTAAATATGATTGTGATATCATCATTCTTGAAGTAGACATCCCCTCTTCAAGTCCCTAATTTTTGGTGGTTAGTTTTAACTTATTGTGTTATCTCGCAGATGGCATTCGCTTCTACCCCTTTTTATGAGCCATTTTCCATTCCATTGCTCCTTGAGAAACTTTCGTCTTCTCTGTCATCAGCGAAGGTTGGTAAATACCAAGTTTTACCTTCTTCTTTTTCCTTGATGAGCATTTATCTACTATTTGCAAATCCTTTTTTAACAATTTTTTGTGGCATAGGTTGAATCTTTGAAGTATCTTAGCTATTGCACGGTTATGTATGGAGCAGACAATATGATTAAACATTTGGAAGCTATTTGGGGTTCGTTAAAAGATGCAATATTTACTTCTGAACCTTCTGTTTTTTCCATGGAATCAGAGTCACTGAATGGTATGGGACATCAGGATGATGAAATTGTGACAGAAGCTCTGATACTTTTGGAAAAGATTATTCAGCAAAATGGTGGTCTCTGCTTGAGCTTGATTGCTAAAGATGTAGACTTAAACACCACAATAAACTCTATGACTAGTTTTAACGTTTATGATGATATTCCGACACTGAGCAAGCAGAGACTACATGCAGTTGGTCGTATTTTGTATGTTTCTGCCAAGGTCTCTGTTGCTTCTTGTAATGCAGTGTTTGAATGTTTCTTTCCCCGCTTGCTGAATTCTTTGGGAATTGTAGATGAAAATGGTGTTACTCATTCAGAGAAAGATTATGCTCTAAGCGGAAGACCCAAATTTGGACCCCTCTATCTCTGCGTCGAACTGATTGCTGCATGCAGAAGTTTGGTTGTTGGCTCTGACGGTCCTACCTCAATTTCTGTTTCCGGTCACGAGACTTGGTGCACCATGCTCAATAACTTCTGCAGTTTATTAGTTATGAGTTTCAGTTCTGCCATAACAAGCATGGATGAAAGAAGCGTTCTAGATCCCTACATTTTTTCAGGAGGTAGATGCATTCGTCTATGGGCATATTTGATTTGCATTTCCCTTTAAAACCTTGTGTGTCTTAATATTTTATACATCAGTTTTATGTGAAGACTTTTAAACTTTCATGCGAAGACTTTTAAACTTGTTTAAGCTTCAAATTTCTTTGTTTTATGTCTAATTAGACCGTCGGGGTATCTATGTCTAATGACATCTGTTACATGACTTTATAGGGACTCTATCCTAATGATGGATTTATTTGTTACAACATGACATCTGTGTAACAACATGCCTGCACACGTATTTTTGCATGCAATTGACATATTAATCTACTCCATCCATCCCAAACAAGAGCTCCGTTATCTATTTCAGGAAGTCCTAAAAAAATTTTTTTAGGTTGGAGGGGATTTAGGCCTTACCCCAATCGTTAATATTATTTATTAAGTGGAGCTTACAACTATGGAAGGAGATGGCTTAAAGCTCTACGAAACGAAGAGGCGTTGAAGTTCAAAGCAAGTGGAGGGAGATATCTTCAACTAGATAATAGTTTCTCCCTGGTCCCAGACGTGACTTGAGCCCCTGATCTCCCGTTAGGTAAGAGGAGGGATACCGCTTGAGCCAAAGCTCTTTGGTCTATTATTCCACTTTGGTTGTGAGATAATGAATGATATGGGTGTCATTGATTTAACATTAATTGAGGACACCTTGTGAAGGTAAAAAAGGAATTGCATAGAGTAAAATCCTCAAAACTCTTATTTTGGGATGGAAAGAAATTATGTTCCACTGGTCCCTGGAAAAGGTTAAACATAGTTACCACTTACTCAGATACTAAGTATAAAATTTAACGATGGAATTGAGTTGATGAATTAGTAAACAAAAATCTGGGGATAGTCTATATCATGTTTGGTCCTCAACCTAGGGTTATTAGGCAAACCGAGCTGCTCAAGCTCAAATTAGAACTTGAGACAACTCAATGTTTGACTCAAGTCAATTTTGAATTGATTCTGAAGCTCAGTTAGTGTCCGAGTCGAACATGATCATGTTTATTCAACGTGGTTGTTTGCGAACAGCTCATATGAAATCGACTCGGTTGTTTGATAAGAACTAGAAATTTCTTCCCTTTTATATTTATATTTTTATAAACTATAATTTGTATCCTATCATATATACACATGTCAAACAGCTAGAAATCGAATGGTTAAGGCTTGAACTCAATTCATTTAGGCAATTCTTAGGTTCGAACTTGAGCTGCTCGCGAAAAACTCAAATTGGACTCTGAGTAGAGTTTGGACAAGGCCAATGAAGCTCGACCTCGAACCTGAAAAGGAAAATCTCGAATAACCATAACAAGCTCAAGTTCGAACACAGTACTCAACAAGAGAACAGCCACACCCAAACCCCAATAAAGGTGTAACAGAAAAATATTAGGGTGTGTTCTTGTGAGTGATTTTATTGATTTGGTTTTGGGTTTTTGTAATGATTAAAGTAAAAAGTAAGAGAGAGATAGAGAGAAAAAGTGTGGGGCCAATGAGAGAGAAAAGTTAAAAATCAAAAATCATGTTGGAAAATCAGGCACAAGAACACACCCAAGTGTTGCCGACTCCAAGTGATACGCAGAATTTCTCCGGTTGATTGAGTTGGATAGCTTATTGTTCAGTACGAGTTTAATATTTTTGGTAGGTAAATATGAGCTTATCATTTTGTTTTCAATTCTCTTTACATGTTTTAATTCTGTGATATGCTTTACATGTTTATTGTGTGGGCACTCTGTGTGATGCAATGCTGGTCCACTTTGTAGTTCCTCTTCACTTGTTATCTTTTGTTCATGTTACAGAAGGATCAAAAGTTATTAGCCCTTATATAACCTGTTTTAACACTGTCCTGTTTGAAGTTTTTTCCATCATTATTGAGCTCCCTACACCAGCTCTATCTTCCTTTGCCTATATATTAGGGGTGACTGAAAATATAAGACTTGGAAACTCGAAATATGCATATTTCGTTATTTTAATTTAGATCAATGGACTATGCTTTGTCTAATATTCAAAGTGTTCATCTTTATGCAATTTGTATAATTTAGCTTTCTCTTTTCTCTTATTTTGAAACTCAGTTCGCGGTTTGAAGATTTTGGCTACATTTCCTGGAAACTTCTTACCAGTTTCCAAATCCATATTTGAGAATATTTTGGGACAACTGATGGCAATAATAGCGCTGGAATTTAACAAGATGTTTCTGTGGAGATTGGTACTGAAGGCACTAGTGGACATTGGTTTATTTATTGAGAAGTCTCATGATTCTGAGAAAGCACCAAGCTTTGATGATATTGTTGTAGAGAGAACGATTTCTTTGATATCTTGCGATGAAGTTACTTTGCCTTTGTCACTCAAAGTGGAAGCTCTTTCTGACATTGGCATGACCAGCCTGAATTCTATGCAGAAAATTGTCCGAAGATTATATAAAGCCATTTTTACCAATTTATCCGAGTTTTCAGTATGTCCATTGCTTAAATCCATTCTTGTCTAATTTTTGAAAATTCAAGTAGTGTCCTCAGCTGAATAGCAGATATATATATATATATATATATATGTATGCATAGGAACCTAAATATCGTAGGAACCGTCGACACAGTAACAAAATTGTTACAGTGTTCGGTAAATCGTCGACACAGAATCGAAAATTATTACCGTGTTGGTGAATTCACGAACACATTATCAAAAATTTTTACTGTGTAAATGAGATCAACGGTCGAGATTGGTTCCTACGGTTCCTACGATATTTAGGTTCTCATTTGAGCGACTATCTATAATTTCCGATACACACATACATACATATATATATATCTTCTTTGTGCCACCCTTTCTTCTTAAGGCTTGGATCATTAGTGTGATGTGTAGTGATTTTTGATGATATAATATGAAATTTTGTAATGATTAAAGTAAAAAAGTTGGAGAGAGATAGAGAGAAAATCTGGGACCCATCAAAAATCAAATATTATATTACATCACACTCATGATCGAGTACATATATTTGTTCACATAGATAGAGGTATCACATCTATTTATTTATTCAAATATTAGTAACTTGGTTGGATATGGTCATAGAAGTATTTTCAAGTCATTAACTACTCTCTGCGTCTGTGACCAGTACATATATTTGTTCACATAGATAGACGTATCTTTGAGATTGATTTTTCAATTTTTTGTACTTATACTAATGAACTCTGTTCCTATAGATCCATGGAGATTCAAAGTCAGCTGAATTTGCACTGCGCCTTTTGGAATGCTACTCTAATAAGGTGCTTCCATGGTATGCAATCTGTGGTTTCTCAGAATTTTATTTGCTCGTTATTCGTAATGGCTGTTTTAATATGCCGGATTCCTGCTCTCTTACTGCAGTTCGCACAGTTTTGTTTGCGACAAATTCGAGCTTTTAACTATATTCTACATAACATCAGTCTTAGACTTGGGTCTTTCTAGTTTTCACGTGTTAACATTCTTGGCACTATTTGACATGTAGAAGAATTCATATTTTCAAAAATTTATTGTTATTCAGCCTCCTTTTTCTTTTCCTAAGCAAAGTGCTTACGATCGGACGTGCTAATCTCATGTGCTGATATAACCCACCAAAAGGACAATTAGTTGGTTGCTATTTCAGCTTCCTTTTTGTTTGTTTTTTTCCCCTTCTTATTCTTGGTGACATGATCACAAGCGGAGGCTCACTTTCTCCTCGCAAGGTTACACTACAACCTCACCACTAATCCGCTGGTTCTCTATGCTACGTTTTTAGGTTTCAAAATGTTGGAGGTGCCGATGAAGTGTCCTTCCATTTTGCATTAAATATTTTGGATGAAGTCAAAGGTAGCATGTCTTTCAGCAGTAATTTACGGCAAAATGTAAGCATTACTTCCTCTAATATTTTTTTTTCTTTTATGTCACTCATGTCTTCTCTTTAAGTTCATAATTTTTGGACTGGATTCAGCAGTTACAAAGTTGGAAGGTTTGATAATTACAGATCTTTTTTGTATCAGAGGCTTCTTGAAGCAGTAATGACGGCAATGAAGCATGCGGTTGGATGTTGCTCTGTGGTCGGTCAGAGCACAGTTCTTGATAAAGCTTTCAGCATACTTTTGTCAAGCACCACAATCCATTTGAAGAAACCCTTGACTGCTTCCATGCTGGTCAATCAGGAAGGACTTCCTGAGAGTATTGACTGTTTTTCTTGTAAAGATGAATGGATTATCTCATTATTTACTTCAGTAGTTATAGCACTTCATCCTGGAACGCTTGTAAAGAATATGGAAGTAATATTGGAGTTCCTTGTGAGGACCCTCCTCAAGGGTCATGTTTCATCAGCTCAGGCATTGGGTTCTTTGCTTAATAAGCTGCCTTTAAGAGGAAATACAATGGATGTTCCAGGAGATTATAACTTGGAAGAAGCATTGGATGTGGTCCTCAGAAGTAATTTGTGGATGTCCTACGGTGCAGGCCAATTGACTAGATTCTTCAATATTGATGGGAATTGGACAGACGTTAGTAGCTTAAGACTAAGCAATGCAAGTGGTAGTTTAGTTCATGTTCAAGCTATTGTTGGATTAGCATGGATCGGAAAAGGTTTACTTATGCGGGGCCATGAAAAGGTGAAAGATGTGATTATGGCTTTTTTGAGTTGCTTAATATCAGGTGACAATATTTCGACCTTATCGGGGAAGTTAGAATCACATGAAGATGGTAAAGAGTGTGAAGTTCTGCCTTTACTGAGATCTGCTGCAGATTCATTTCATATTATGTTGAGCGATTCTGAAGATTGTTTGAATAGAAGGTTTCATGCAACCATAAAACCACTGTATAAGCAACGGTTTTTCAGTATTGTGATGCCTATTCTGCGATCATCAGTGATGAAATCTGATTCAACATTGACAAGGTAGTTGCTGAAGTCTATGAATCTTCTGTTCTTTCTTACTCCCTCCGGTTCGCAATAGATGATGTTTTAGCAACAAAAAAAATTGTTTCAAAATAGTTGTCACTTTATGATTTCTAGGCTTTTTTTATCCTTATTTTTCTAAATTGCCCTCCTCTTCTCCCAACTACCCATGACCATTAATTGCATTTACCTCTTTTACTATTAATAAAGATAGACAATTTAATAAGGGTAAATTTGTCAATATACGTTATTTCTTAATATGTGTGCGTATGTCTAAAAAAGCTACTGTTGTGAACCGGAGGGAGTATTTTCTTCCCATTCTGGAGAACATATTTTATTGCCTACTCACAAATACTGGGCTTTTACTATGTGGTTCAGCGTGTGGATGAGTACTAGAATGATACTGTAGACTTGTTGTATGGCTGATTCCCACAATTGGAAGATGTTGATGGGATTATTGTGGAACATTTTTTTTTAAGTGTCACATGGTGTGCATGCATATGTGCCATTTAAGATGAGAAAAGTAGATTCAGATGGATCTGCAAGTATATTCACATTTTCTTGTATATCTTAATTGAACTTTATAATTGGCAAAGGGAAACAAGCACTACATGTGGATGGAAAGTAGCATCATCACTCTCAATTGTTTGGATCAAGTTGAGAACATGGTCTACTGTCTCCTGGCAGCTAATGTGGCATTATAAGTGGTAATTCAGCAGTGGTTTACGTATATACCAATCTTGCATGCAGGCTGTCAATTGTCATGATGAATGCCAACTGTTATTGCTGATATTACCATGACAGCTTGATTGGTTCATTTTAGTTATAATGTTGGTTCATTTTAGTTATAATAATAGGCCTTGTTGAATTTATTGTTACGCTGTTAAACTCCTTTAATATTCTAAAAGTCACGTGGCTATAGGAATAACTCAATCAATTCTCTTCAATTTGAGTGCCATGCCCCAATTTGACAAAACCTACTCCACTAATAGGTTACGCCAGACCTATACTCAAAGCTTAGGCCTACTTCTTGCATCAGCATCTCAATGTCAATTCGACATAATCCCTTTTCATTTAAGAAGCTATCATCCCAAAAGAGGTAACCAGCTTTTTGCCTGATACATACATTGCGAAAGACAGATAGCTTAAATGTTTCGATGAGATAATATGTTTTAACTCACAGGTAGAATCTATTCACATGTATATGCCACTGTTCCTTCAGACCTATTCTGGTATAACCATAGCAGTCTCAACTTGCTTTCAATTTTTATGATATAATGCACATGATATGTCATGGAAATTGCCATATTATATATATGAACGTCAGTCTAATTTTCTTTTCATTTTAGATTGATGCTGTATCGAGCTCTGGCGCATGTAATTTCGGATACCCCATTGAGCGTTATCTTGGGTGAGGCCAATAAGGTACATGCTTGATAGTTGCATAACCTCCTCTAGGATCTTCTTCCCTTCTCTTGCTCTAGTCCAGTTTGTGTAGTGTTAGCGACTCAATGCATTACGCAATTTCTTGGTGCAGCTCATCGTTTTACTACTGGACGGCCTATCAGTGTTGAGGGAGGATATTCTAAATCAAGATATAATATATAACCTCCTTTTGGTTTTATCCGGAATATTGACAGATAAAAATGGTGAGATTGTAGTTCATATTTTTTAAAGTTATGCATCTTTCCATGAAAACTTATCTTGTAAATTTTCTGCGAGCATGATCATTTTACATTTACTTTCCCTTATTAGGAATACAAGTACTTACAAATGGAAATAGAACCCTAATTGATGCAGTGAAAAAGTTGTAGGAAAACACCCCAGTATTTAATTAGGGGTAATGATGAATGTTTCAAGTTCTTGTATATCACCTATTATAGTATAGTTCCTGGAGGTCATGTGCTATATGGTATTGGTACATTCTGTTGGACAGGATACTAGATGCTTACTTACTATGATGGATCTGTATCCATAGTAAATATGTTACTATTGGCTGTGGCTTATGTGAAGACCTTACATTTGAGTGGTGGAAAAGGATTCATATGGCCGACCGTAAGTGATTAGGAATAAGGATGAGTCGGGCTAAGTTGAGTTTTGTTAAATAGTGATGTAATATTTGGTGAGATACAGCTTAAAAGATTTTGAATAGGACAAATTCTTAACCTTAAATGCAGCTTTTGTAATTATATTTTTATGCGGAGGTTCAACTAGAATGAGAGTGGGACTTGAATCCTATAGAGTTCGGCATAAGATCACTGCTCCTCAGTTGTGAGTAAGATATCAAGTACTTTTTGAATTTTACTTATTGGAGGAAATACTGCCAGCAACATTCTCTATCAATGTCGTGACGAGGTAGAACCAAAGTTGAGTTAATCTCACCATTCCTACCACAAAAATGCAGTGTGCAGATCCCAATTCTATTGTGAATGTCGATTATTCCCAGTTTTTGTCAATATAGAGATCCAAATTCGATCATTTTACTACTTTAGTAATGACATTCCCACTTATGCCTATAGTTAATCCATGTTGTTTTGATGGTTTCTTTTTTCCATATGTCATTATCGTCTATTTGCATGTTGTACAATTGCTAGAGTTAACAAGTTCCATTCATAATGCAATAATGGCTTGCCAGTCATTATCATTTATTTCTTTCTCTGCACAATTAAGTTAAACTTTTAGCCCTCTGCCAATACTTGCTGTAGAATCTTTCTTCAGCTCTTTTTCCCCTTATTCTGAACTCATGCCTGCAGGCCAAGAAGCTGTTGTAGAGAATGCTCATATCATCATCAGGTGCCTCATCGAGCTTATTTCCTATCCGCATATGACGGTATGAAATCTAGCTAACAAAACTGAGTTCTTATTGTTTTTTTTTATATTTTCCTTGTACTAGGCTAGATGCCCTAGGTTGCAATATGCATGAATAGTTGGACTTATCTCTGGAAGGTAAGGATTTATTGAATATATATGTCTGAAGGAAAAGGATTTTTCGCAGTTTTTGATGTAGTACAGCTTTTGAGAATGTAGAATGTAGAATGTCTTTCTTGCAATTATGGGAGAGAAATGTTAAAAGCTGCTGAAAGGGAAAAGAGACAAGCTGTATGTTAGTCGAAGATCATAGAGAAATGAGAAAGATGCACTTTTGCGTAGATACCTTCTAGGGTTTGCAACACTGCTTACCCCAGCTGTATATTAAATCTGCTCATTTAACATACCTCACTGCTAGAAAAAATATTATAGCCCTTTACGGAAACTTTAAAGTATATGAATATCCAGAGGGCTGATGTAAAGAATTTTCATTACCCGAAAATTCATCATCTTCATGGTAGTACATCCATTCCATTTTATTTGAAAACTCCAGGATCTTTTTCAGTTTTTCTCTTTCGTTTTCTTGTTTGTTCTTTTTAAAGCTCGTTTAATTGAAGAGTTTATGTTCAGTTTGATATATCCTTCAGTTTACATCTATATACTGTTCTCTGGTTGGAACTAATGAGAGGCACTTTCTTGATATGTTTAGCTAATTCGAGAGACGGCGATGCAGTGTCTTATTGCTATGTCTAAGCTGCCCCAGACAAGGATATATCCTCAGAGACCGCAGGTAGCATATTGTTAGTTCATTTTCAGCTTAATTTTCAATTTTTACTTGATTCTGAAGACCTATATCATCCAAGCATTTTGCGGATTGCATTATATGTGATAGTAAATTGTTATCACCTTTAGGTGTTAGCTCCTCACAATTTTTTTAATGTTTATTACTGTTGTTATTTTTCCTGCAGGTCCTACTAGCTATATCAAAATCTCTTGATGATCCAAAGAGAATTGTTCGTCAAGAAGCTGTCAGATGTCGGCAAGCTTGGTTAGAGCTTTTTAGATCTACAATGGTCTTTATATTAGATCTCTTTAAATGTTACCTATATATAGAAGCTGATCTTAGGGTTTCTGTGACTCCTCAAACAGGGCGTCACTTTCATCGAGAAGTCTTCGGTTTTGAAAGGACATATAAGATGTAAGTGCTCTGCCTGTGTTTATTTAGGTTTCTTGATAATTTCAGCAAGGCTAATGTTAGAATTTACTTGCACCTCGTTGTCTGTTTATGTGATTAGTGAAATGTATATTTCTGTTAATACTTTTTGATTTTTATTTTTTAAACTTATGAAATGACCGAGATTTATGTCTGATTGCGTTCATGGCGTTTTAATGAAAATGAAAGTACTCATTTGTATATCATGACTGCCCCTTTTTCCTTTTCTTCTGGATAAAAGCATGTGATAGCCTCTTTTGCTCTAATGTTACTTCTTCATATGTCTGATTGCGCTCACGGTGTTGTAATGAAAATAAAATTATTCGTTTATATATCATGATTACCCTTCTTTCCTTTTCATCTAGATAAGCACGTGTTATTTTCTTTTGCTCGAATCTTCGTTCTTCACAACTCATAAAAAATGAAAGTATATTTTCTTTTTGTAAAGTTTATAAAATGTCATATTCCCACAATTGCAGCAAAACGGTGTGCTCTGTTTAGCTGTGGTGAAGGTTCAAGATTTTCAGGAAGCCCAAGTAAGCATGGAGCGTCGGGATTCACATTCAGAGTTTGTTCAGTTTGGTGCAAAATCAGGAGTAAAATGATTTTGCCTGTACCTATGGGACAAAGGAAAGGTAATCACGGTCAACAGAGTCGAATTAGTACATTCTTTTTGCTTAATTCCTAAGTTATTATGTTAGCAACCTAGGAATTCCACATTTGTGACCCATATCCCCTTAAAACCTCTGAATATTATACATTACAAGTATGCATTTATAATGCACTACTTGGAATCACTGCATAGTTTCACGATTAAATGAGTATTATTCCCGAGGCACTCAGGGGGTGTTTGTCTCAACACTGTTCCATTTTCCTGCGCCATAGTTGAAAGAATTCTAGTTGCTCTAAGTGTTCCCACTCCTCCTGTTTATACAGGAAAGAAAGTCTTCAGACCACCATCAGTTTGCTTCTTTTGAGAGAGACAGATTTTGCAACCAACCGTGAAGTCACTCCCTGGAGTTCAGCATAAATAGCTCCTGCTTTCGTAACATGTACATAGTCCATGTATATTGACCTGAAAAATTACAATGCTATACTTGCTATTGAGATGTATGTTTGACCTTTTTATAGCCTTAGTAAGAGTTTTTAATTGAAGAACTTTTGGTGATATGTACTTGTCTTGTTCCTTTTTTTTTTTTTCCTATAGAGACACAGAAGTTAGGCTCACTTTCTTTGGTGATGTGCAATAATGTGAGCTCTGCTTATCCCACTGTTGCATTCGATCATCTTGCTCCAAAAATTAGTGCCAAAAATGTATTCATGATCCAAACGGTAAGATGCTCTTTTGCACCTCTCACTTGCTGCTGAGAAAGAAAGCCAACCAAAACACATGGCTGGCTGTAGGTCTTACCCCAGGACAGTTTCAGTTTTCAAATGGAATAAAAAAGAAGTTATGGGAAGTCACTGAATAAGTTGAGCTTTGTTTGCCATGTCCAAAATAAATTCATATAATTTACAACATCACATGCGACGTGACAGTTCTTTCCATCTGAAAACAAGGGCAAGGTGGCTCTCAATTTTGCTGAGAAAGAAACCCTAGGGCTTTATCTGCTGAGCATCAAGATTGTCACGGGCCCTCTGACAAGATGCTTGAGGTGGAGGTAAAATGGAGTAAAAATTCACTGTTTACACTGCACAAGTGGTTGCACCACCACATCATATCATATTGCCTATGCAAAAACCAACGATGTTTCAAAAGTGTTTTCATTATTCAAGAAATCATTTACTTGCACAGCAAAGCCTTGTATATATTGACCCAACTGAAATTTCCATTACTGTTCTCTATAATTACTCCAACCATGCTGTGTTTCGCACATTATAGAATAAGAGCATTATTCTTACATCTTACAAAACTAGGCTTTTACCTCCAACTGTAAGAACCACAAGAAAGAACTGACCTAGAAAAATTAAATATAAACCCTTGAAGAAAGAAAAAACTAAAAGATGAAACCTCAAACAAAAGTGGTCCTTTGTTTCTGGCCCCATCTTAAAAAAAGTTAAAAAGAAAAAAGTAAAACAGTGCTTCTGTGTGTTCAACCTTGAATCTTCAGCAGTATAATTTCACCAGAATCAGTCAGACTGGTCATATTCAGCCCCGCTAGATTGGTCCATATCAGCATCCTCAACTCCCCTTTGTTGTCTGTCGTGACCTTCTTCCATGTCCACTCTTCTATGTTTAGCGTTGGACGAACCTCCTCCCTTCATACCCATGTAACTCTGCAAGCACCACAATGTCAAGAGGATAATAAGTTGAGTCCGGCAGTGGAGAACACTCTGCCTCGACAGTATCAAATTATACCTCTGGTTCCTTCATTTCTACAGAAACTGTTGATCTTCGCCTAACAGATACCCTTGATGGTACAGGGAATTGTGCAACATCTTCACTCTGTTTTCCTTCCTTGGCCCTTTTCTTCCTTAGAATGAGCTTTGTCGGGAGAGGCTGCAGAGCGAAAAGAATCAGTTTATTGGGATAGCACTAAACATTATGCATAAAGGCTGCCAATTAATATGTAATTACCAGGTAGCGAGCATCTGTCTTGCCAAATGAGACGAGATAATTTGTAGGATCATCTGCGTCCTCACCCCTCACCTGTTGAAAATTTGAAGCATCACTGATAATAAAAATAATGCTAACAACAAACATACAAGTAAATGATACATACGTCCCAATGATATTCGCGAACCCATGTATACGAGCGATCTTCATCGTCATCATACATATCCTTCGACAACTGCGCCATTATAAGGATAAATTCAGTAACCAGCAAAAGTGAAAACAAGGCTCAAACAGAATAGCCTAACCACAAAGACCTATGACAGTCTCATGTTTCCTTGCAAGGAAATCCCTACCTCATCAGCTGAAGGAACCATGTACGCCAAAAACTTATCGGGCTTTGCTGAATCTGAGGATGATGCCACAAAACTTTTCATAATGGCCTGCAGCAAAAACATTACATTAAGAAAAATGCCTGATAGCATAAGGACAGTCAAAGTTCAAATCTCATCCATTTTGGGAATCATATCATGGTATACAGTAGAAGTACAAGAACAACTTTCCATCAAAAGGATGAAAAGGAGAGCTGGACTAGAAACACAACTATTATTTGCTATACAAGTCACTCTAATCAATTCCGTACAGACTCCCAGTTCATCCTCTCTGGCAACCATTCCCATGCATTTCTGCAAGGACTCGCTAAAACCGACTGTACAGTAAACTAATGCAATATCACCAAGTAGCTGCGCAAACAATGCTCTCTGAAATACTTAGAAGCATGCTCTCACCCACTTATATACTGCACTAATGTAACAATGCTAGCTATCCTCCTAAAGATTGTACTAATGTAAGAAACCAAGCTAGTAAAATTCCACATAGGAGAGATCTCTACTTTAAGCTGAATTTTTATTGTAACCATATTAGATCTTTAATCTAACAGCTTGATGTACTTGTTGCTCAAGACCTACGTCCCTAGCAGGTTGCTTTTTGTACAAGCACTCCAAAACATGAACTGCACTTCCAATGCAGGAAACATTTGGGGCCAGACAGGATCCCTTTTCTGTTTTGTGGTTTTTGGCTTTTTCTTTTCAGTTCTTTGGTGGCGGTGGTAATCATTGAATTGCAAAATAAGGCAGAGGTAGAGAGTAAGTGGTTGGACCAATGGCAGAAAATGAAAACCACAATCAAGTGCACACAGCCAAGGGCATTATCTTAGAAACTATTAGTTCACACAGTTTATTCATAAGGCAATTTTCAGTTTTGTTTTCACAAGTACTTGATGCTTGTCGGATATAAGTGCCTACTGGATCCTGTTAACTTCGACCTTCATGGATCAGTAAGCTTGGAGTACATACAAAGTTCATCTAATATGAGCAACAAAGCATCCTTATGGGTCTTACCTGAGATTCATGCGCATCACGTACAGATTCCTCCATCTTACTGTAGATCTCTGAATCAGCAGTTGGAGCACTATCAAAGGTTGCAACAACAAACTGGTCGTTGTACCTGGGGTAAATCAGCACCAAATGCATATGTTAGCAACATCGAAAGGTGCAAATAATGCAAGACAAATGAATTTCAAAGTCGACAGAAATAATTCACTTTGGCAGCCTCATCAATCTGCCTATTTTGAGAGATAATATCGTCTAAACAAATTATAAATATAAATGAAGCATTATGTCACAAAATAAAAAGCGTATTTGCCGGAATGCTCTGGTCTAATATCATATACCCTTCGTACCAGATAGCATGGACTCCTTCAGGTCAGAATACTTCTCTCAGATACCATTGTTAAAACTAAAAAGTAAATTATCCAAAGTCCTGAACCTACATTCTGACAATTCTTCTATATATATCTCAATCTACACTCAGTAGCAATCACAAAATTCCTTTCAAGCTCATGCATTTTCCTATGCAGAAATAAACACCGATGGTTCAGCCAATGGTATATTAGCGCACACAACAGAAACTAAATATCTATATTTGTACAGGGTTAATGCTTTGATGGAGAATTTTTGCACCACGGAAGTCACATAGAGACGATCGCTTAAGGTTATTCTTGCAAGTCTCTTTTCCTCCATGTATTGTTTATTGTTTCTTGTGGATATGACCAGGAAAAAGTGCCAAGAGTTTAAACGTTTACATGCACACACATACATAGGTGATTACCATGATGTTCAGAAACAGAAATATGTGCCTGTAAATTCATACCGCTGAAAATCTGGCAATAATGGCAAAACCTCAATAGGGTGTAGATTTTTATTGGTTGCATGAACTGGCTGCGACTTGCATGCCTCAAACGAAGCCTCAATGGCCTGAATTTTCCTTTCCCTGATAAGCATGAAAATTGTTCATTAATGATAGATGTCTAAGGCAAACATATCCAGCCTTCATTTTCTAGACAAGGATGAGAAAGAATATAACCTACCTACTATTGAGATTCTCCAAAATGTTGCGGCCCCCTCGTTTTTCCCGTAGTTCTTTTGCTTGTTTTTCAGTCAAGGACTGGATGTTAATGTAAATCAGAATGCATAAGCTTTAAGCCTTACGAGAACAATGTTCTTTTTCTTATACAAAGTAAGCGTTTTATATAACATCATTCACAAATATACCTGTCTTGTTGCCTCCATGCTAAGAGGAGATATATACTGCGTCTTGACCAGCCAAGACATACCTTTATCGGTAGGACGCTCCTTTCTCTTTATGCCATCCCTTTTTACTGGGGTCACAGGATCGTCATCACGCAGTATCTCCTCATCTTCAAGATCTAGAGTTAACATCCGATCCTTTGGAGGACTATTTGATGGAGTACAGAAAAGAATATTAGAGTTGACTTAACGCATGGTTAATAACAAATTTAAGGAATTAGGCAAGCAAGAGCTAATACTTGTATACACTGAGATCAAGTAGGTCAAGTGGTATTCCAAGGTCCGGCTCAACGTACAGCTGAGGCTTGTGCAACTTTTCAAGTGAGCTAGTGGCATATTTTGCGACTCTGCAAAGATGGATTGTCAGTTTTGCTACAAATTAAATGGTGAGCCATTTAACATATCTGCAAAGACAATTTGCCCTTCTTGGCATGAACCATGGGTACCTGGATCCTACATTCTTAAGATAAAGATATAAAAACTAAAATCTAAATTATCAACTAACGTAAGATGTGTAACCTGTACTTCAAGGAAAGATCAAAGAACCTAAATCAGATTAGAAGACGAAAAATATACTCAACAACTGTCTACTAAAATTTGGAGTTCTCATGAAAAAAATGGTAATTACTAATTTTCTTTAAATTAGGATATAATGCTAAACCTGACCTGGGCCCAAGATTTGTGTATCAAAGTGTATCATACATATCATTGTGTCATAAGACACATAGCGTGAATCGTCTATACACGTGATTCTAAACCATCTCGATTCATCTCAGCCATACATATCGATGTACCTCTTATCGTGTATCATAGAATATGGATAACCATAAATTTGGGTGATGGTTGTTAAAACCAAAGATGATTTTGTTAAAATATCAAGTAAAAAGAGGCTCTCCTTTTTTCCCGTCATTTCTTTAATGTCATTCTATGCTTTTAACAATCTCGACTATGCAGTCGAAGACCTATGTTACATGGCAAACAGATTAAAACACCAATATAAAATGACTATGCATTTGAAGACCTAGTTTACAAGGCAGTGTGTCCATGATTTATCGAACATCTTCCCACAGTTAGAACAGCAATTTTTATTTTTTAATGATAGTAGTTCAACATCTTAAGGTTCATATTATTTTAGTATAAAAATTTGTAATCTACACAGCCCAAAAGAATCACAGGCTTCTATGTTCCGAGTATTTAATGAACATCAGACAGATTTTCCAGTGTTAAGCAAATAGCAATTTGAGGACATGGACCTCGTTTATTAACTATGGCATGAGAGATGTGACATCCGGAAGGGCATGAGATAAAACTCTTTGCACCAAGCGTGGGTGCTTAATCCTTTACCTTTTATCCACCTCAAATTAAAGTCCCCAACTAAATCCGACAAGTAGCAGTCAAATTGAGAACCATATCATAAAGTTATAATCCTAGGGATCAAGACCCCAATCAAATAGCAAGATTCTGACAAACACCATTACAAAAAGCGGGGGGGGGGGGGGAGGAACATCCAAAAAAAAAAAAATTTCCAAAAATTAAAAAAAAATTAATGTTTATAGATGACCAATAACCTGACAGGCCCAAACAGCTAATAATCCTCAATAACACCTAGTGGCATAATCCCAAATCTGTAATCAATGTAACTTGCATCTCAACGCTAATGACCTAGCCTTCCCGTCATTCAACAATCAAATTCCTCTCAACTTCTAATACACTCTATTGAAGAAATACTAGCATGTCCCTTTAATAATCTTGAGAATGGAACTTGTGTCGTAAACAAAATACTCCCTTCAGATATGACCAAGGAGTCCCCTTGCAAAATTTTGTTTTAATCCCCTAAGACGGAACAAGTGTATGTCAATGTTAAATCAATACTCACACATGTTGAACATTTATTTTCAAATGGGATTCTTGATCGCTACAAAGGGAGTATCATGTGGAATAGACAGCGGGAAAACAGTAAGGTTGTGTTCTCCTGGATGAATTTTCATCCAGGATTTTTGATTTTTGACTTTTCTCTCTCATTGGTCCCACAGTTTTTTTATCTATCTCTCTCTTACTTTTTACTTTAATCATTACAAAAACTCAAAAACCAAATCAATAAATCACCCATCCAAACACAACCTAAATGGGTCTTACTTTCAGACCTAAACCCTTTTAAAGTGCTAAAAATGGGAATATATCAAAAAAGGGGGTGCTTCAAGTTACCTAGGAGTTAATTGGCTCGTGCAAGTCAATCAATACATCAATTAACTCATTTAGTCTCCCAAGCCAACTCGCAGATGGAATTTAAATCAATTGAGAGGTGATGCAATTGTATCTTACAATAACTATTATACGACATATTTAAGGATAAGTTAACTTGCCTATTTAGGAAGCAACAACATTTGCAACTATCAGATACATGATTCCAGTTTCCCTATCTCATTTTAGAAAACAATATCTGACGCCAGGACTCGATAATGCATCAGACACCCTTGTCAGAGTTCATTTAACACAATAAAAATTAAAAATATATGCCATACGAAGAAACTAAATATTCTATTTGAGTTATGGATGTCATTCGTCAGAAATGACTCCCGTTCCTGCCTCCCAAAAAGAACAGAAACAAATAAGCACACATGAATGACACAGATAAAAGAACAAAGTCCACGAAGACGTCCAAAGAAATACTAAAGGAGATATAAATTCCAAGCTTGCTTCCTGAGTCTGGCAGTTTCTAACATTCTCAGTGACAGTATAATAATTACACCGTGAAAGGTACCACATTCCTACTACGGCAATGATTTCGACCACTTTGCTGCAACGCTAGTAGAAAAGGCAAAAGTCATCTACTTGGAGTAACAATAACAAATCTGTCCATCATGCCCCTTTATTTTGAATACTTGAGGACAGCCTGTTAAAAAACTTGGCCTATTTGATGTCAATAAAACAAATCAGTCCTTTTATGGCCCTTTTTCCGTTATGACTCGAGTTGTCCACTAAACCAAATCTTAATCTATGGTCTTCATAGCATCATTCTTTTTTATAAATTTTCGATATGTTCAAAGTCCCACAGTGCCAAACCAATGATGTCCAATATAAACCCGTCAACTTACCTAAGATGAATCTTAATTGTTTTTAAGTAGAATAAGCTTGATTAATAACAGCTATCCTGAATCAAGCTCAACTTACTACAGCCAGTCAAAAACCAAAGGCTGCAATGAATGTGGCAGTCAGAACCATGCAGGCAAACATATGAAGGTGGAAGCGATTTCTGCTTAAACATGTTTGAACGTGTGCATGTGTGTGCGCATATGTTGACCACAGCCGTTATAAGGATTTCCGTAAAAGGATTCCATACCGATCTTTGTCTCTCCGTAATGACAAAAGCTTTGGTTGTGCTGTTGCATCTGGTAGTTCATTCCGGAATCTTCAAAGAACACAAAAGTACAAAAGAACCTTCAGCATTATAAAATGTAGAAGGACAGGAATCATTAAATTGGAAACAGGCACAAGTCCATTACACGTCATGAACAATGGCTGTCCTGAAGGACTTAAATAGCATTTCAGTGATCAGAAATTAACGAACTTGCACCAAAATCAATCAGCGCAAGCGAGCTTGGAATGAGTGAACATTAAAAGAAAGACACTAGAAAAGCACGGTGCCATGACATACTCACTTCAACTTGCAAAGGAAGGTTGTTGGTTTCTTCAACCGGTTTTCAGCCCTCTCGCCACTCAAAAATGGAGTCGTTCGTCGCTCGCCCATATGTGAACCACTGATTGAGCCGTGCCCTTTGATCCCGGATGATAGCACATTTGTCTTATGGAGCACTTTATTCTGGGATTCCTTCAATTGCTGCCGATGTTTCTCTTCTTGCCGATGTTTCTCTTCCTGCCGATGTTTCTCCATTTCTCGCTTCTTACGCAACCTCCTCTCCTCCTCGGTCTCGACCCTCCCAGAAGTTCCATTAGATTTCCTCCCTGGCACAGGCGGAAGTGCAGCCGATTTATTAGCATGCTGCTGCTTAGAAGAAGGCCCACCTTGATTGGAATGACCAGGTTCACGCCACCCAGAAGCAGAAGCCACCCCTTTATCAGCAGCTGGCCTACTTTCTTTCCCTTGAACACCAACCGGAACAGGTGGCGGAGGCGGTGGAGGTTGCGAAGGAGGGGGAGGAGGAGGAGGTACAGAAGAACTCGGGGGTGGAGACGATGGAGGTGGGGGCGGAGGTGGGGGCAATTGTGGCTGCTGCTGCAAAGATTGTTGAGGATTGAATTGTGCATACTGCGAAGAAGACGGATAGTACATTTGCTGCCCCGGTGGTGGAGCTCTCATTGAATTCTGTGGTGGAGGTGGTGGTGGAGGATAAGAAGAATCCACCGGTGGTGGTGGAGGGTAAGAAGAATCCACCGGTGGTGGTGGTGGATACGAATACGATTGTGGGTGAGGAGGTATTGGATTCCTGGGAGGAACACTGTAACCTCCACCGGCGCTACCATAACCCCAATTCTGGGAGTACTGATTTCCCCTCGGTGCCACTATAGGCTGTGGCGGAGGAGGAAGAGAATTCTGGTTTTGAGGAGGCGGCGGAAAAGCAGACTGAGGTGGAGGTGGTGGAGGGAATGGCCTGTACGACGCCATGTCCCCTCCCGATTCAAAAAAAAGGTTCAAAAGACTCTACCTTAAAACCCTAATTTCCGCAATCTCTAAGCTTATCAAATACATGCACAAACATATATACAGTTAAAACTGAGTACACAAATGAATTATGTGCATAAAAATGAAATATCGCCTATCTAATCAAAGAACTCACCCACTCGGTCAAAGGGAGTAGTCGGGAGTTGAAACCCTAGGTAAGAGGAAAAAAACCCAATTTGAGGATTTACCGAATGTCAAAATTGTAAGGGTATTAAATAGAGAATGAGCGGACTTGCGTTCCCTCGGAAAATAAGCAATTAAAGAGAGGGAACAAAGTAAACCCTAGATGATAGTAGAAAAGAGTAGAGAAACGATGGAAAGCATGAGGATCGATCAATGGCGCCGCGCCGGAGAGGGTTTATAGGCTGAGCTCACCAGGTGTTTGTTTTTTTTACCACTGACAATTGTCGTGGTCAGTTTTATTTGCAGAAAGAAGGAGCAGAGTGGGAAAAAATTTGTCTGAATCTCCGAATTGCATTACTACTTAATAGAGAGAGAGACCAGATTTTGGGCTTCAGGGATTGGGATGGGATGGCTCTCAATTAGAGAGAGAGACCAGATTTGCATCTCTGATTTTTTTTTTTTTTCCCTCATTGCTCCACATTTTTTTTTTCTCTCTATCTCTCTTACTTTTTACTATAATCATTACAAAAACTCAAAAATCAAATCAATAAATCACTCATCCAAACGCACCCTAATTTCCGTTGATTTTATGAAATCGAGTTGGGATCGAAATTAAATTTAAATTAATTGGAGTTTCATAATTTCATTTGGGGGTGTCAATTTGAGATTTAATAGATTCATTAAATCTATTAAAATTATAAAATTAACTTATTTAAGTGAACAATGATTAATAAATTTAAACTTTATTTATTCCGTCTCAAATTATCACCCTTAAGATGATTGTTCGCCCCGGCGGGCGATTTAATTACTTGCCAAAAATCTTCTAAATTATTTCCATAAAATTTTCAATTTATTTTCAAATATTTTTTGAGTTAAATTAATTTCATCTTCAATAGTCAAAAATAAATTTAACTAAGCAGCAAGCATAAATTATTACCATAATTCATGTCAATTAATTAGTTATTAAAATGTACAACAAAACAAATTCAAATATTCAATGATTTAAATTTTTATAAAATAAAATAACTCAATAATTATGAAGTAATAAATATGGTTACTTTCAAAATGCTAAATAAGTAACTGATTAAGTGGTTAAGACATATATGCGATGTAGCAGTAAGCACATAAAGCATTATCATAATTTATATTTAAAAAATTAACTAAATAGTATTACAATATGACAAATTCAAATATTTCTAAATTTAATTTGAGCTTCCAATTAAAAAATAAATCAATAATTATGAATTAAAAATTATGATTACTTACAAAATAATAAATAAGCAATTGGCTAAGTCATTAAGGCATATATTGATATGTAATCAAATTTGAGTAAATAGTAAGGACAAAGAATTATAATAGTTCATATCAAAAAAATTAATTATCAATAATTACATTATAAATTCATTTAATTGGAGCTTAAAAAAAAAACTCAAAATCTGTGAAATAATATATCATGATTACTTATAATGTGAAAGCCTTCATATTAACATAAATAATTTTTCAAATAATATTTATGCTTTTATTTTTATACTATATACTATCGCGTATATATTAAATATATTATTTGTTTAATTAATGAATATATAATTAAAATGAATTACTCCGTGTACTTTTCACTAAAGTATAATTTAATTTGATTAAAGCTACAATTAAAGTATACTTTGATTTGTTGACAACAGGAATTAAAGTCTAGTCCAAATTTGTAGATACTTTTCAGTTGGTATATCGAGCGCCTAAGCGCTTGGTGCTAGGAGCGCTCATATTTTTTCTAAATATAAATAATGAATAAAAATTATGTACATATTACAGATATAAAATACACATAAGTTATATTATTATCATCTTCATAATTATCATGTACATTTTATTTTTATACTATGTACATTAATTATAATCTTTATGTATATTTGAAAAAAAAATTAGGCACCACTAGCACCGAGCGCCTGTATAATTTCCAGATACTTTTTGCCTATAATTTTTGGTATAATTAAAGCATAATTTGATTTAATTAAAGCTACAATTATATCACTTCATCTCTTTTAATTATAATCTCAATTACAGTTACATTCTTAAAAACTCATGAGACATCCTTTTACACCTAACCTTTTACATTAATTCGATATAAATGATTCAGCCGGGTGTTAAATTTGGCCATTTCAGAAGAATGTAGGTTGATTGCAATGGTTAGGTTATGCAATTAAATAACTTGATTTTGTAAACATTTTTGTGATAATTGTGTAAAAGAGAAAATAATGGTAAGCTGGAAATGATATTTATCGTTATGGTTAATTCAAACTCTTTTTTGTTATACATAAATTTATATTTAAAAAATACGAGTATTTCAAGTAAGTTGATTTGCAATATTGTTGATGAAACTATGCAACATATTAATTAATTATTCTAAAATTGGGTTGCTAAATGTCGTCCCTAATTTTTTCGGTACCACCCCATTAATACCCAAGATATTCTATTCCTACTTAAAAAATCCCAAATTTCTCACACTCTTCTCCCTCGTTCTATGTTGTTTCGTAGATTTTTCCGATTGCTCAATTGCTACAACAACAGTCAAGAGGATTCGGCGCTCTATCCTTCCAATTTTATATATTATGTTCTTGTATTCAATCGGGTTGTGATTTTCATGCTGAAGGGTCATTACACTTTATGTGATACACACACATTGAGACCGCAGCTTTTGATCATATTGGTGGATAAATCCGGCATAGTGTAACAACAACATCCAATTACTTCGTCATATTTGATACAAAGAGAAACCAAGAACTAGAGAGAGAAATATTGAATTGTGTATATATGTTGCAATATCTGGGAAAGAAGAATGACACAGATTATATCTCCCAAGGAGATAACAAACACAACCGTAATATGACATACTAGAGTACTAACTATACATCATTTACACACGACACCCCTTTGCTTTCTAACCTGTCACATTGATATCTCTATCAGCCCCCCTCAAACTGGATGGGGTAAACAGGTTAAACACATTCAGTTTGGACAACAAAAACTGTAGTTGAGCAGATGGAAGAGCCTTAGTCAAGAGATCAGCCACTTGGTTGGAGGAAGAAACATGAGCAGTGGAGAGAAACCCTGAGGAAACTTTATCTCGAACCAAGTGACAGTCAATCTCTATGTGCTTGGATCTTTCATGAAAAACAGGATTGGAAGCGAGATGTAAAGCAGCCTTGTTGTCACAATGAAGAGTAACAGGAGTAATAGCAGAAACTCCAAAATCAAGCAATAGAGACACCAACCATGTCAGCTCACATGTAGCATTGGCCATAGCTCTGTACTCAACCTCTGAAGAAGACCTTGAGACTGTATTCTGCTTCTTTGCCTTCCAAGAAATAAGAGAGGAGCCCAAGAATACACAAAAACCAGATAAAGACCT